>WHUX01000249.1:0-69115 GCA_015179025.1 Terfezia claveryi | reverse complement strand
TTGAACGTTCTCTAGTAGCCTTTCATAATAAGAATCATTTTGATATCATCCCTCCACTCATGATAGTTGAGTCCGTTGAGTTTAGTTACCTTCTGCAAGCTGTTCTCCTTATTGGTTGGCATTTTGTGAGTCTCGAAGCTTAGATTGTAGAGTAGTCCAAAGATACAGTAGAGGGCAGCGTAGTCTCATGCAAGGCAGCGAGATTAAGAGGAGTTTATCTAAAAAATGCGTGCAACCAGGCTCATCACCTGGAAGCTCTGCCTTGTCATTAACTATGTATATTACATCCAGGTTCTTCCCTCTCGTATCATATCTCTATCTTTCTAGCGTAGCATCGCTGAGTAAGCCCTTGGCTTCCAAAACTCGATCTAAAAATGGTGTGGTAGGGAGAATACCAAGATAGGACTAGCTTAATGACAAAAAGGGTTGACGGGAGATACCGGAAAGGGTATGGGCCAAAAACGGACCTGTGTGATTTCTCAAAAGGCAACCATTCAACAATACCGAAACAAGAAGTCAAAAATTCTAATAACCCAATGTGTGCTGCAGTGGGAGACCCTGCGGGAAAGTCTCCCACCATAGTAAATTGGCACTAAACCTACTAGCGTAGTCACTGCTTTCTTAGATCTAGTATGTTGCAATTATCTGTGATCGCAGAGCCCTTGAGTACCTTATGGAACTGGGTGACAAATCTTGGAATCCATTCCAATATGAAGTATTGGTGGATTGTGGGTATATGGACGCAAGTCCTCCTGGGCATGATTTGTCTCTGTAGGGGTATCGCATTCCGTGTGGACATAATTCCTCCCCATAAGGGTATCTCAGCCCATGTAGATATAGACCAATATATCTCTATGGAGAGAAGCTATATCCACATGGGCTGAGATACCCTCCCGAGAGGCAAGGCACCCTTATGGGCGGGTCTCTAGCCCGTATGGGTTCTGGGTTAACAAAACAAGATGATAGAGTCTATCTACCTACCTACCGGCACAAAAGGGACACCCTCAATTGATGCTCCACTTCCAACGAGGTAGTTTGTCCATAATTGCCTTTTTGGGTGCTCCAGACCTGCTATGCTGAGACTAAATGTATACCGGTATGGTACAATTTGTACGCATAACTACTGCAAGTCTATGACCAAAGTAGAATGATGTGCAAAGTTATGTCTAAACTAAATGCACCTACTGTACCTACTTAGATGGCAAACAGAATCATACTCTCTTGCAAGTTAGTTATATGCTAAGACCCTCTAGAGCTCATACATAACAAGCACTATTGGTCTTGGCATAAGACTACCTGCAAGTAGGGTCAACCTACTATGGTTAGTCATCCTTATATAGTATTACTTATTACATAATGATTGATAACTACATAACAATCAACATGGCTCCATTTCTACATACAGTAACATTATAATTTATCTATCAATATATACAATATTAATACTATAAGAATAATAAATATAGGCTAAAAATATTTAAAAAACCTAAATCTAATATTTTTAACCTGCTCCGATCTACTCTGAACCCTCTATAATACCTAAATCTTTAATACCTCCTATGACTATCCCTCTAGTATAACTATCTACTCTATTTCTCTATACTACTTATAACAACTACTACGAGTAGCTATAAGTTCCTTAGTAGTCTACTATATAAGCTATATTAGTATAGACTCAAGCTACTTACTATATAGAGAAATACATATACTATAAACTATATTACTTTATAGAATATTTATAAGCTATATCAGGATAGATATTTATATACTACAACACCCCCTCTTAATACCTTAATGGACCACCTTCTACCTGTTCCACCATATATATTAGGTCACCTCAATATCATTCTTAGCTAATATACCTCTATAATCCCTTTTTATAATCTGATGGTCTTAGGATAATTAACTAACTATTACATACCTCTCAATGCTCTTAATGCTAAAGTACCTATTAGCCTTGACTCTATCTCATATAAGTACCTCTTTATCATCTAATTCCTTATCTTCACAATCCTACTATAATTAATTTTTTGTAGTATTCCTTATCCTTACAATCTTACTATAACCAACCTTGTTATAGTAACTTATGTTCTATTATTAGCTTCTTAAATTTCTAGATATCTCTTTAGTATTTTAGTATAAGAGTACTAAGGATATAAAAATACAATTCAATGATATACTATTATTGACAAAGTCTATACCAAACTCTCAGAGTTTTTTTGTAGTAAATTTATTTGTAGCTTCATAACTATGGTACTTGTTTATAAACTTTCACTTTAATTTCCATTATATTCAATATATTTGGCTCCTATATATTTACGTTATATAACTCATTTTATATATTGAAATCAATCCTGTTATTAACTAACCAGACCCTATTAATCTCTAATAGTATTATATATACTATTCCCTCTATATCCAAAATTCCAATAACTTGTATTGCTCTATGATCCTCATATTCCTCTATTTAAATTATTCTCTCCTCACTATATGGCCTGCTAGAACCTTTAATTCTAAGTTACTTTACGTATGCTACTTTATATATTCTGTTATAACTTAGGTAAGAAACCTACCCTCTCCAGAGATAACTAATACCTTACTATAGCTAATTGTCTTGTCTTAATCACTCATATAGATATTATAGTATATTTAAAGAATGGTGTTAAAGAGATTGGATAATAGAAGTATGTGACCTCTGATAATATATGTCATACATGTACTCTCTTTGATATATTTCTATTATATTCTTATGTTTGTCATTCATATATTATTATTGGTTGTGCTTGAGTTCAGGTCCTAAATGTTAGCCTAACTACAATATGTTAAAGTTCAAGCTACCTAATTAATATATATCAGACTGCAGTATTCCTAATTGAGAAGTGGCTCCCTATTTAGGTAACAACCTGATGTCAATACTACTAAGCTATTATAGGAAGCATTATCCAGATCTAATTATTTCCTATTAGATTTAAGCTTCTATATAACCCACTGCTTTTACATAGTTAATACAATAAGACCCAAATAGTATTCTAAGTCTCATATAGCTTTACTCTTATCAAGTCCACTTTACACCCAAGTTGCTACTACATTTATACTTATAGATATCACTTTTAACCTCTTTCTACTCTTTCACTGACTTGTATAATTATAGTTACAGCCTGCTTGTAATATTACATTACTTGTCTATATACCTTTATAGATACCAACACCCCACCATTCCCTACAACTATATCAATATGAAGAAGATTACTTAGTGAAGCCTCCGATAAACCTATGGCTGATACTGATAATGATAGTATTGTTCAGGTACAACAACAAGTTGAACAATTCATTGAGCAATATTATGCTCCTTCATTATAGATTCTGTAGTTCCAAAAACATTAAAGCACCCTCTGTCAATAAATAGGACTTGAATCGATATCCTCTTGCTCTCCTGAACCTATTATTTAATCAGTTGCCTTATCAGTAGTTCCATATACTAATTCAGGACCCTCCAGTAAAGGTAAGTAACTAGCAGCTCACCATCAAACTCCTATTAACCCTAGATTCTCTACTATGAAGGCACAAGTTCAGTAACTAGAAGTAGAAAAGCAAGCTGTACTTGTGCAAGTAAAGTAACTACAACAGACAAAATCAGCATATATAGAATTTATCTAGTGAAGTGCAGTAGATATACAGAAATAGCAAATACTGCTACTAGTAAACATGTATAACTATCGAATGATACATAAGATACACTCTCACAGATCTAGAACCTTATCATTTCTAAACAAATAACTTAGACAAAAGAATTTCAGACAATCTACCATAATCTTCAATACTTTAAGGGACAAGCTGACTTCTATAATGACCAATACCAGTAATAATTCACTAGAATTGAAGGACAGTTTGCTAGTATAGAAGAATGACTTGCCAAAGTAGAATAACGAGTACAGGCCTCTCAGCCTATACATCTACTAACAAATACAGCACAAAGACTTGAGCAGGTAGTAGGTGGCATACTACTACCCCTACTCCTACCAGTAGGATAATATTGACCTAGAGATTCCACTCTACTACTACCACCACCAGTAGGACTTAGGATCTTCGAAGATAAGCAAATAGTAGGCAAAGCACTACCCCTAAATAAATTCAAAGGAGACTGAATACACTGCAAAGGCTAGATCCTTCAAATAAATGATTATTTTCTTATCATTCTCACTTGGAATAAGGACCAAAAGCTAGCATATGTTGGGTTTTAATAGATAGAAAGGCATTGGATTAGTAGAAGGCTAATTAGGTTAAGTATTATACTTGGAAGGAGGTTAAGGAAGCTATGGAACTATATTATGGAAATCACTACTAGGTAAATCAAGTATATTATGACCTAGTAGTACTAAAGAAGACTGGTTCTGTCTTAGATTATCTAATAGAGGTAGATAGGCTTAATAATTATGCCAAACTATCCAAAATATAAGTCATTAATATTATAATCTCGAACCTTTTCTATGATCTCCGCAAATCAATAGCTTACTACAAAACCTCTATACCTTCCCTTATCAATAGAGATAGAAACTTATTGAGATAGATATTATCAGTACTAAATTCCAAAACCACAACTGTAATACTCCTCCTAGTTAACTAGTATGTCATAACCATTCCTCCTAGTCTAGTTTTGACAGTCAGGTGGGATTCCACCCAACTCTTATTGTTGTTGTTGTTTTCTATTGGATATCATTGTTATCTCAACTCCTAAGATAAGGGATCTCGGGAAACCTTAATCCTTCTAGTAGCCTTAGCCAGCTAGGAAGGAAGCCTATATATATAGTGCACTCTCTCCATCCTCTCATTGGATCCCTATCTAACATTTTGTATATCCAATACAGGACCTTGCTTCCCCTGTACTGGTATACCTTCTCTGTATACCCCCTATCTCATAAACAACTCTATAGCAACAGCTGTCTTCTTCCGATACATACAGCAACCGCTTCTACGTATCTCTTGCCTCTTGCCCTTATCCTCCGTCTAAGCCTTCCACAGTCATACACATAGCATTCCTACATGTATGTTACCCTAGCCTTACTCTTCCCTTGCCCTTAGCTTTTCCCTAGATCACACATGTAGCACTCCTATGTATGCAATCCCCCTTTGCCACTGCCCCGGCGTACCCTCAGTCAGCTTGTCTCCCAGAGCCCTTGCTATACTATATTGGATCTTCTCAACCAACTGATATAGTGTTATATCTGGAACCCCTTTATCTACTGTCAAGTTTCAAACCTAAAGAAGCTCCCCCATAACCTAGGCTTAAACGAGTTGAATGCCTACTATCGAGAAATCATTGACATCTTTGAGGTCAAGGATGCCATCGGAGCCAAACGCGGCAACAGCCTGGCTGTGGCTGAACAAAAACTAAGATCTACTAATAAAGAGATTAGGGTCCTCTAGACTGTTCTCAACCATGTGAACCTTGCCCTAGCTACCGAATGAACTATGGTACAAAACCTCAGCTATGCTTGGCGAACATAGTTATCCCTATGCCAACCACCACTGCCAAAATGGAAAGTATCCCCACCCCCCCCAAGTTTAATGGGGATAGGGCTAGTTTACCAGCCTGGAAAAAATGTGGTGAACTTGAAGTTAAGCAGGGATTTGGCTAGGTTTCCATCAGAACAACACCGCTTAGCCTATGTATTTGCTCTGCTAGAGGTTAAGGCTACTAATCAAATTCAGCCTTATGTGCTCGAGACAGAAATCAAGCTCGACAACGTCTCAGCCTTGTTTATTGTCTTGTATTGGGTATTCAGAGATCATAATGTAGTGGAGATGGCTAGCTGAGCCCTCAAGCCTTGTGATAGTAGAACTTAAAGTTTTCCACGTATGTGGTAGAGTTCTCCAGGCTGGCCATAGAGGTAAGGTGGAACAACCAGGCTAAGTTCGAGCAATTCCAGGAGGGGCTTAGTGATGAGCTCTAACAGGCCATAGTTACCTTCCCTGCAGTTAATACCCTCGAGGAGTTGATCGACCAGGCCTCTATGATAGAGCAACAAATGGTTAGGTTATGCTACCGACTGGTCTTCCAACCGACCACCTGCCCAACTTAACAACAGCATCAGCAGCTGAATACTAAGCAGCCAATCCCCATAAGCAACAAGCTGGCACACTTCTTACTAGTGCCAGGAGGTACTCCTCTATGGATTTATCCCTAGGAAGGCCTTGATTAACACAGGAGAAATGGGACAGGTGTAGGAATAAAGGCCTGTATATTATATATGGGAAGGTGGACTATTTTATTACAGCCTGTCCTCTCTGGAAAGCTCGCACTGTAGCCATCTATGCCATTTCCTCGGCCGACACTCTAATACCTGAATCGAGAAGGTTGATGAGTCGGAAAAAGCCCTGTCCCTTGCCTAGTTACTAACACTAGTAAGGAACCTGCTCCAGGCTATTTGTCTTTGTCTGTATTTTCTGTTTCTTCCACTATTAATGAATCTTGCTTGTTTAGCGAGTATTTTGTTGTATCTATCTCCCTTAAAATTAATGATAGAATAGTCAATACATCAGCACTTATAGATTGTAGAGCTTCAAGAATTGTATTCATTGACTAAGCCTTTATCAGTAAATTCTCTATACCCATATCTAAGCTCAAAACCCCCTGTATTTTGGATGTCATTGATAGTTGACCTATCTCTTCTGGAGATATCACTAATATTGCATACGTACCTGCCTAGGTCGGGGATCATTCCGAGGCAAACCTACCTATATTAGTTACTAAGCTAAAATACCAATTGTCCTCAAATCCCTGGCTCAGAATGCACTTTATATTGGTCAACTTCAGCTCTTATAACTTATAGTTCAATAGCTCCTACTACAAAAAATACTGTAGAAATCTGAAAGCTACTATTACTAGGCTATATGCCTTGCCACCTCTGATAATCTACCCAACCCAAATACTGTACACGCTCATGGATTTCAATACTACTATTTCCCCTGTTTCACCTGTTCCACCTATTCCACCTGTTTTCCCTGTTCCCCCTATTTTGTCACCTCTAAAACCTCTGAATGTGAGCTTTATTAGAGCAGAGGCCTTTGCTTACCTCACTAGAAGGCACAAGCTGAAGGCACATACCTTCTCTATATATGAGGTAAACCTAGAAATCAATAAAATGAGGTCTAAGGAGGAATAGAAGTTTATAGTTCTAGACAAATACACGAATTCATTAACTTGTTCTTAGAGAAGGCTGTGGAGAAGCTTGCACCACATCGACTGTATGACCATACTATTCTACTAATAGAGTTTAAAACTCCCCCCTATAGGCCTCTTTACAGAATATCTTAGGTAGAGCTAGAAGCTTTAAAGAAGTACTTGGAAGAAAACCTTAACAAGAGTTTCATTCACTACAGCTCCTCACCAGTAGGTGCTCCAGTACTTTTTATGAAGAAATCGGATAGCTTTCTCTAATTGTGTATCGATTACTAGAGCCTAAACGGCATAACGGTCAAAAACAGGGACCCCCTACCACTAATACAGGAGACATTAGCCAGGCTCTCCAAGGCCAAATGGTTCACTAAACTGGATTTGAGAGGGGCTTACAACCTGCTATGGATCACCAAGGGGGTGGAGTGGAAAACTGTCTTCAGAATATGATATAGTCATTTTGAGTATAATATGATGCATTTTGGCCTAACCAATGCCACTACTTCCTTCTAGTACTTCATTAATAACATCTTGCGGGACTTCCTCGATATGTTCTGTACAGCTTACCTAGACGATATCCTCATATACTGGACTTCCTAGTAGAATACAAAGTCCATATGAGGCAGGTGCTAGAGAAGCTGGCGAAGGCCAGATTATACCTGAAACTAGAGAAATGTGAGTTATATATGCAGGAGGTCAAGTATCTAGAGTTAATCATCACTATAGAAAGTATCAGAATGGACCTTACCAAGGTTACTACTGCCTAGGAATGGTAAATCCTAGTAAATCTTAAGGACGTCCAAGCCTTCCTAAAGTTCGCTAACTTTTACCTATAGTTCATTCTAAGGTATTCGAAGATTGTAGCCTCCTTTACTGCTCTAACCAAAAAAGACCAGCATTTCGACTGGAATCTAGAAGCCCAATCTGCCTTCTAGAACTTTAAGGCATCCTTCTGCTCAGCACTGATCCTCACCTATTTTAACTCTAACTAGGAGTGTATTATCGAAACTAATGCTTCCAACTATGTTTCTGTGAGAATCCTATCCCAGAATGACAATAATAGCATTCTCCACCCTGTGGCCTACTTCTCGAAAAAACACTCACCGGCTGAGTGCAATTATGAGATTTATGATAAAGAACTAATAGCTATTATGTAAGCTTTTGAGGAATGGAGGCTACACTTGAAGTTAGCTAAGGGGATTATTGAGGTACTATCCGATTATAAGAACCTCTAGTATTTCACTACCACTAAACTGCTTAACCGACAGCAGGCCAGGTGGTTGGAGTTCTTATCTCAGTTAAATTTTAAAATCAAATACCGGCCAAGAAAGGCTGGGGGGAAACCAGACGCCTTGACTAAGAGATCAGGAGATCTCCCTAATAGGGGGGATGAAAGGCTAAAATACCAAAATCAGGTGGTATTGAAGTCCAAAAACCTCGATCTAGTAGCCAATGTCCTTGCTAAAGTTGAGGCTAATGTGGAGGCTTATGTGGAAGCTAAAGCTAAGGCTAATGCTGAAGTTAAGACTAATACTAAAGCTAAGGCTAATGCTGAAGCTAAAGCTAATAGAGAGGCTGAAGTGAGAGCTGACCTTCGACAACTAGTGAGACAGGTAGATAAGGATAACCCCTGGCCAAGGAAATTATCACTATAGTAAATTCCAGCCAGTGCTACTACTTTAAGACCTCCCTGACCATATGTACTATCTAAGAGGGCCTCCTATACTACTGTGAACGGCTCTATATATCAGAAGGAGGAGGGTTAAGGCTGAGGCTAATCAAGGAGCACTACAATACCTTGGTGGCAGGTCACCCTAGAGTGGCCAAAATACTAGAGCTTCTATCTAGAGAGTATATCTGGATTAACCAGTGGAAGGATATAGAGTAGTACATATAGAATTGCCATATGTGCAAATATACTAAGCCTATCTACTATGCCCTATATGGCACTCTGAAGCTCCTAGATATACCTGATCAACTGTGGCTGCACCTGACCATGGATTTCATAATGGGATTGCCAAAAGACTTGGGATTCAATGCCATCCTAATAGTAGTGGACTGGTTGATAAAGATGAGGCATGTCGTACCTTATTGAGACACTTGTTCTATGCAGGAGCTGGCCAACCTCTAGCTTAACAACATGTTCCAGTATTATAGGCTCCTAAATCTATTGTGTCTGACTATGGCCTTCAATTCATCTCGGACTTTTGGAGAGCCTCCTGCCAGCTACTGGAGGTTAAAGTGTATTTGTCTACAGTATATCACCCCTAGACAGACAGCCAATCGGAGAGGATGAATGCTATTATAGAGCAATATCTGCAGGCCTTCATCGATTACCTTTAGGATAACTAGGTTTCATTGCTGGCTACCTACGAGTTTGCTGTAAACAACCAGTTCTTAGAATCCTATAAAACTTTGCCTTTCCTAGCTAACTATAGTTGGCACCCTGGTTTGAGGATGCCTTGGCGCCCCTGCAAAAATCCACCCCCCAACTAAGAAGTTCATAGTTGATATTGCTGAACTCCACCGTACCCTGAAAGCTGAGCTAGAATATGTATAAGCTAGACAAGCTAAGTATGCTAATGAATCATGGCTGCTAACCCTCAGATACTAGCTAGGGGACAAGGTGTAGCTCTCCAACTGGCACTTCTACATAGAACAGCTATCTTGCAAACTTGACTATAAGTTCTTAGGTCCATTTGAGGTGTTGGATACTGTGGGCACTCATACCTATCAACTGAGGTTCCTCAAGGACATCAAATACCACCCAGTTGTCTATATCTCCGAGATCAAGCCTACTGTAGAGAACTCTCTTCCAGAACAGAAAGACCACCCACCCCCTCCTGTAGTTATTAAAGGTGAGGAGGAATGGGAGGTTAAGAAGGTACTAGACTCACGGAAGAGGTATGGGTGTTTGCAGTATAAGGTCAAATGGCTGGAGGACGAAGAGACAACCTAGCAACCAGTGGAGGACCTAGAAAACATACAGGACTTGGTTATACTATTCCACTAGCATTACCCTGAAAGCCTTACCCCACTCAGTGATATTCTTGTCATTCTGGAAATTAGTTATTAGGGTTGTAATTGTCATTATTATTATTATCACTATTATTATTGCCATTATTGTCATGATTATTATTGGTATGTACTTCCGGCATTGGGGTTATGTTATGGGTTATTAGTTTTACTGGCCTGTTTTATCTGTTTATTATTTTGCCTTGCCTTTTGCCTTACCTTTCGCCTTGCCTTTTGTTACTGGGGCTCTAAACCTAAAGGTAGGATAGTGTCATAAACGTCCTCTCCTAGCCTAGTTTTGATAGTTAAGTAGGATTCCGCCTGAATCTCATTATTGTTATTGTTTCCTGTTGGATATCTTTGTTATCTCGACTCCAAGATAAGAGGTCTTGGGAAACCTTAATTCTTCTGGTAGCCTTGGCTAGCTAGGAAGGAAGCCTGTATATATAGTGCGCTCTCTCTACCTTCTCGTTGGATCCCTATCCAATATCTTGTATACTCAATACAGGACCTTGCTTCCCTTGCGCTAGTATACCTTCTCTGTACACCCCCCTTTTCCTGTGAACAACTTTGCAGCAACAGCTGTCTCCTTTCGACATATGTGGCAACTACTTCTATATATCTCTTGGCTCTTGCCCTTGTCCCTCGTTCAGCCTTCCCCGGTCATATATGTAGTATTTCTTCATATGTATTACCCTAGCCTTGCCTTGTCTTGCCCTAGCCTTTTCCCAGATTATACACATAGTGCTCCTATGTGTATGATCCTCCTTGTGTAATGGAGAACGTTATCTCATTGCTTATATAATTGATTATATACTTTTGTATTTCCTATATTACTACTAGTTATGTAACTAAGCCTCTCGGTTGAAGGACTAGCCTTCTACCACCTCCTATTGCTTTATAAGCGTCCATAGCACGGAATCTACCATGGGAAGTTCCATGGCACTTGCCATATGAAGACACCCTCATTATGGCCGCGTGACCTCTGTTTAAGGCGTGTGACTCATTACTATGGCCACATGACCATCGTTTATGGCGTGTGACTCATTACTATGGCCACATGACCCCTTTTTACAGCGCACCACCTTCTGGTGTGCCACCCTTTATTGTATTTATTTCCTTAGTCATCAGATCTCAGAGGAGTATAAATAGGCGCTGGATTCCCTCTGGAATCCACAGAAAGACAAGAAGCAACCAAGCAAGCCTTCAGAGCAAGCAAGCCTATATTCCGATCAGATCAAGATCATATAGCTTAGATAGCACAAATCATATAAGATAGATTACACCAGTTAATTACTGTTCCCTTCGGGAACGTCCCACATAGTAATCTCCCTACCCTTCTGAGGTCTTACCTCAGCAGAACCGAAATACACAAACGTCCGTGTACGGATATAGATTGTATAAACGGTACCGAATGAATACTGTCTAGTACATTCATTACATTTTTTTTAACTTACTTACCTAATCTTTACTCTTAAATCCAAGGCCTGATCAACCTTCGGATACCTTATTACCTTTATTAACAAGTGTATACAATTCGACACCCAAGTGCACATATAAAATCGATATCGTTATTCAACTAGCTAGCCAACAAAATATCCAACAAACGAGACATCAGACTCTCAACTGCAGTACATCAAAAAAGACTTAGAAGCAAGCTAAGCAGAGCTCTAACGGGCAGTGGTATCCCATTAAACAATCCCACCCTCGTTCACAACACTTTTCCCAATAAGATCGACAACTCATCTTGCACTCCTGGCAACCGCCATTACATCTGTACCTGTAAATCCAGTACACCATTGAAAAACCGGCCCCCCAGGTCCCAGGAATAATTGGTCTAAACAACCAAGCGTCACAATCCCAAGGCTCAAATCTCGCTGCCTCCACTGCAGCCATTTCCTCCAGAAAAGAATTACCTCCATCAGAACCTTCCTTAGGCCCAGACATCTCTACCAATACCTCTGCGCCCCAACGTCTACCTCAACACACCAATCAGAAAACGTGACACTCTTGCCGGAAGAACTAGAACTAGATTCTAGACCAGTAGACGAAGAAAAACCAGGACCATAAGAAACATCAGGATCCTGACATCCAGCCTCACCAGCCTCGTGAGCCACCGAGCCAACAGAACCGTCAGTCGAACGGAGATCATAAGGATCATCAGCCACACACCATCAGCACAGAAAGGTGCCAAAGAAGAAAAGTAACTCGACGATCGTATCGCATAACCAGCTGCATTTGGTTGCGGACAGACGACGAAATCAGACATAATGGCGTCTGAACTTAGTAAGAAGACTAAGAGGTCGAGACGGTTAACTATGTTACCAAGATATTAAGAAATTAGTAGAAGAAACTCCCAGAAAGACCAGATTTATAATTCCTAACACAGAAGGGGAAATAAATCTGCCATGGATATAGAAATAGGAGAACCAGGTGGAGCAGGAACCAAACTATATTTTAGTATGGCTTTACCTCTCGCACCAGAAGAATTTTGGAACAGACATCTTCCAACAATTGAGGAGATTTTGAAATATACTCGCTCAATGGGACATGCCCAACAGTATCATCCTGATGATACTCGACTCTTAATGGAAGCCGTAGCAAAACACTACTTATGGCTAACACCTTACCCATTCAAAGAAGAAGACTTAGAAATGAACGCATTTTTAAGTAAAGAATTAAGGAAACCTGTTGTTCACTTTTAAGGAAACCGAATTGGGTAATAAATAACTGGGAAGAAATAATGGCATTCATGATGAGCGGCACTCATCTAGAAGAATCAGCACATACCGCGGAGGATTTTTTCAATCCTAGCAAAGAACTTCCAGGAGCGTTCCTGAGAACACCAAAAGATCAATCGAAAGGCAAAGGTCGAGCACCTGAGACACCAGAAAGGAGGACTGGGTCAGCCAAAGAACCAGACGACAAAGACCAACCACCAGAAGATATAGAATTACCAGAAGACGATGATGATCTAGATACAGGACTAGACCAACAGCAGCAGAAAACACAAGGAGGAGGACGAGACCCCGATGATAGCGGAGATGATAGCTCGGACTCTGATAAGGCATCGTCAGTTGCAAGTCAAACTCTTAAAAGAAAACCCAAACGAGGAAAATCAGTTGAACACCAACAATGGGAATCTACAACAGGAATGGTTACAACGGGTAACCATAAAGCAACGAATGCTTTAAAAGGAATAAAGATTGATATGCCAGAAAAATTAAGAGGAGAAGACAAAAAATGGCAAGACTCACAATATTTTGACTCTTGGGCCACAGCAATGCAACGTTGGTTTGTTCTCAAAAGAATAGATTTAGAAGGCGCTTCAGCTCTGGAAATTGTTGGATTCAGAATGGAAGGGAGCGCGCTCACTACTTATAATCAATTCCTAAGAGAAAAAGGAAAGAATGCGACATTCTTTGGATTCATACTAGCGCTAAGGGATTTTCTGATACCCTCTACTAGTAAGGACATTTTGTGGAAACGATGGGAGACAGCCACACCATACAAGGACGGACGTCACATGGGAATCAAACAGTTTGCCAACTGGCTTACTGAAATGCAAATCAAATTGATTGACAAGGATGGCAAACAATCAATATCGCAGGAAGTAAAAAGAAGAAAGTTTCTTAATCACCTGCCGCCATACATGTCAGCTACATTAATTCCTTTAATCAAAGAAGAATGGTCATATGATCAGCTCGTACATCAAGCGGAGTCATATGAAGCTTCCAAAAAGGATATTGCCCACCATCCACAACAAATACATCCCGACGACAACACCCTCGGAATGAAAATCGAAGTCACGGTCCACGCAGGGACCAGAATCAACGACAAAAAAGGATTTAATCCTAGCAGCAATCCCAACACCAAACCCAACACAGAAAATCGGAAGGACTCAGATTGGGACACCATCACAAAAAAATTGGATCAGAAGACGAAGATGCAATTAATTAAAGACAAGAAATGTCTATGGTGTTGGAACCCTGGACACTCCTACAAGGACTGTAGGAAACGAAAAAATAAGGTACCCATGCGTACAGCCGCACAAGATTTAGCTATGCCGATAGCCACCAAGGATAAAAAACAAGGATAAAATCAAGGAACGACCCTTGTCAAGACAGGTACCAGATTTTAGCAAGGTATTCGTTAAAGCTAACGAACACCCGCACTAGCTTTAATTGATCTCCAAACGAAGGGAGGAGACTTAATCAATTCTCAATTTGTATATGTACAAAATACCGACTAGAAGTATCGAGAAGAAATCATTAAGTACTGCAATTAAAGGCTCAAAAGGAACGATAGACAAAGCTTGTACTATCAAACTTGATTGGATAGGTTATGTAGAAGAACGAACGTTCTATGTAGCTCATTTGACTGGATGGGACATGATACTAGGAGAACCTGCTCTCAGCAAAGTGCGAGCAATAATTCCTGCCCATCAGGAACCAGTTACTATCCAACCGGAAAACATTCCACGATTCCAGCTAAGTGTATGGAAGGGATCTAGAACCATGGCGAATGGTATAAGATCAGCGTATACACAGGTCAGCTGTGAATCAGTCACAGATTATAGTGAACCGGATAATTGGGAAAATATTAGTGACGCAGACAAACCGATTCAGAAAGAGAACTCGTGACAGCTGTTTCTACGGTACAGAAACAATTCAACCCTGTAACGGAGTTTCCCTTATTATTTCCCAAGACAATTCCACGGGAATTACCTCCACTAAGAAAAATTAATCACTCTATCAAACCAAAAGCAGGAGCTACTTGGATACCAAAATGGCGACCCTCAGGACATCGATTTAGACAACAAATCCATGACAAATTAGTCGAAGAAGAAGCATCAGGTCGCATATATAGAGTAGAAAATGACACAAATGCTGTAGTCATGTTCACTATCCTAAACGAGATAAACGGAAGAAGCCACATGTCAATGACTGTCGAGACCGCAATTTAGCCGTCGAACCGGACACACCCCATTGCCAGATATTAATGAAGCAATTGAACTAGTAGCGGAGAATCCCATTTGGACTAAGGTCGACTTAGCCGACGGATTTTTTAATATCAGGAACGATGAAGAATCTGAGCAACACTCTACCTTTTTATGTCACATGGGATATTTCAGAAGTAGAGTTATGCAACAAGGGGATCGTAACGCACCAGCTACCATGGTTCGCGTTATGCATGAAATTTTTAAGGACATGGTCTATAAAAATTTAATCATCTATATTGATGATATTATTATATTCTCTAAAACGTATGAAGAACATGTAGAATTATTGAAGAAAGTACTTCAACGTCTACAGGATGAGAAATTCTATCTCAAAGAAAGCAAATGCCAGTTCTTTACTCCAAGATTGGAAATCTTAGGACACGTTTTGACATCAGATGGATTACATGTAGACCCGAAGAAGAGGACTACTATATTAACATTTCCAACTCCTACAAGAAAAAAGGATCTTAGAGGATTCCTTGGAATCGTTAATTATCTCAGCAGATTTATTCCTGACTTGGCATCGTATGCAAGCACCCTGTCAGAACTGCAAGGAGAAACAAAGAAATGGGAATGGACAGATACTCATAACGCAGCGTTTGAAAAACTCAAGGAACTCGTGAATTCCCACATGTTTTAAAACCCTGGAATAATGAATCTACTGAACCCAAATATTTAGTCTGTGATGCTAGTGATGTAGGACTAGGATCTTGGATGTAACGAGGGCAGTGTAACGAGGGCTCCGGGGACAAGGCGACCAAGGGGTACGCCGGGGCGAGGACAGGGACGAGGTAACACACACGTAGGAACGCTACGTGTGTGATCAGGGGAAAGGCTAGGGGCAAGGGCAAGAGGCAAGAGGGGCAGAGGGTAAGGAGCACGAGACACGTGGAGGCAGTTGCCGCGTGTGTCGGAGGAGGGCAGCTGTGCTGCAGAGTTATTCACGAGACAAGGCAAGACGAGGGGGTGTACAAGGGAGGTACACCTTCGTGGAGAGACAAGGTCTGTATTAGGTATACAAGACGTTGGATGGGGATCCAACGAGAGGGTGGAGAGAGCAAGCTATATATACAGGCTTCCTTCCTAGCCAAGGCCACTGGAAGGAATAAGGTTCCCGAGACCCCTTATCTCGGGAACAGAGATAACAACGATATCAATCAACAATAACGAGAGTCGGACGGAATCCCGTCTGACTCTCAAACCCGGCTAGGAAAGGACGGTTGTAATACTATCTCCCCTTTAGGCTTGGAGCCCCAGCGACGAAAGACAAGACCAGGTGAAAGGCAAGACAAAAACAAACAAACAAAAGAGGCGACTAAAACCAATAACCCATAACACAACCCAATGCTGGAAGTACGTACCAACAATAATCCCAACAACAACGACAATAACAACAGCGACAAAACGACCCTAATAACCAATTCCAGGACGACAAGAACATCATTGGGCGGGGCGAGGCTTTCGGGGGTAATGCTGGTGGAACAGGGTGACCAAGTCCTGTGCGTTTTCCAGGTCCTCCACTGGTTGCCAGGTCGTCTCCTCATCTCCTAGCCATTTGACCTATATTGCAGGTGCCCATACCTTCTTCGGGAGTCCAGCACTTCCTCTACCTCCCATTCCTCCTCACCTTCGATAACCACGGGGGGAGGTGGAGGGTGTTTCTGGCCGGGGAGAGGGTCGCTAGCAGCAGGTTCGATCTCGAGACATGGACGACTGGGTGTCGTTTGATGTCTTTGGGGAACCTCAATCGATAGGCATGAGTGCCCACAGCGGCCACCACTCGAATGGACCCAGGAACTTATGGTCGAGCTTGCGAGATGGCCGTTCCATCCGGAAGTGCCTGCTGGAGAGCCACACCTTATCTCCTGGCTGATACCTGGGGGCTGGCAACCATGATCCATTGGCATGCTCCGCTTGCCTAGCTTGAGCATATACCAGTTCGGCTCTTAGGGTGGAGTGCAACTCAGCAATCTCCGTGGCGAACTCCTTAGCTGGAGTGTTCTCCCTAGCCTTGTGCAGAGGTGCTAGAGAGTCCACAAAACGAGGGTGCCAGCCATAATTGGCCAGGAACGGGGAGGTTTTAGAGACTCCGAGAAATGGTTGTTAGCGGCGAACTCACAGGTTGCCAGCAGCGAAACCCAGTTGTTTTGCTGGTAATTGACGTATGCTCTCAGGTACTGCTCCATGATTGCATTCATTCGCTTGGACTGACCATCTGTTTGGGGTAATACGCCGTGGAGAGGTGTACGTTGATTCCCAGAAGCTCGCAGAATACCTTCCAGAAGTCCGAGATGAATTGGGGGCCGCGGTCCGAGACGACAGACTTGGAGAGACCATGCTAGCGGAATACATGGTTGAGTAGAGGCCGGCGAGGTCCCGGGCAGAACAGGTATCATGGCAAGGTATAACATGCCTTATTTTGGTCAATCGGTCTACTACCATAAGAATAGCGTTAAACCCTGAATCCTCCGGCAACCCAGTCACAAAGTCCATGGTTAGGTGTTGCCAAGGCTGGTCTGGGATCTCCAGGGGCTTCAGGGTCCCATAAGGAGCGTGGCAGACAGGCTTAGTATGCTTGCAAACGTGGCAGTTCCGTACGTACCGCTCCACGTCCTTCCGTTGGTCAATCCATGTGTATTCCCTGGCCAGAAGCTCTAACGTTTTGGCTACTCCAGGGTGACCTGCAGCCAGGCTGTCATGGTGTTCCTTGATCAATCTAAGGCGCAGCTCTCCTTCCAGCACATAAGCGTTCGAGGTGGTAGAGGAGGCCTTCCTGGATGGTACACTCGGCTAGGGAGATCTTGGGGTGGCGGTGCTGGCCAGAAGCCACTGCGTGATAATTTCCTTGGTCAGGGGGTCGTCCTCATATGCCTGTCTCACTAGTTGTCGGAGGTCAGCCTCAGCTTCTGCATCCGCCCCAGCCTCAGCTTCTGCATCAGCCTCAGCCTCAGCTTCCGCAAGGGTATTGGCCGCCAGGTCGAGATTTTCAGGTTTCAGTACCACCTGATTCTGGTACTTCAGCCTTTCATCCCCCCCTTAGGGAGATCTCCTGATCTCCTGGTCAGTGCGTCTGGCTTCCCACCAGCCTTTCCTGGCTGGTACTTGATTTTGAAGTTGAACCGGGACAGGAATTCCAAACACCTAGCCTGCCGGCGATTCAGCAACTTGGTAGTTGTGAAGTATTCCAGGTTCTTGTGGTCAGAAAGGACCTCGATAACCCCCTTCGCTGACTCCAGGTGGGGCCTCCATTCCTCGAATGCTCGCACAATGGCCATTAACTCCTTATCATAGATTTCGTAATTACACTCTGCCGGGGAGTGCTTTGTGGAGAAATAGGCCACTGGGTGGAGGACTCCATCGACATACTGGGACAGGATTCCGGCGGAGACATAGTTGGAGGCGTCCGTTTCCACGATGCACTCGCTATTAGGGTCAAAATGGGCCAGGATTGGGGCTGAGCAGAAGGCTTCCTTGAGGTTCTGGAAGGCGGATTGGGCTTCTGGATTCCAGTGGAAGGCCCTTTTTGTCAGGTGTGAGCCAGCTTCTACCTTCGTTTTCATCAAGACTGTCAGGGGTGCCACGATTCTTGAGTATCCCAGGATAAATCGGCGGTAGAAGTTGGCAAATCCTAGGAAGGCCTACACATCCTTCAAATTGGCTGGGGTTTCCCACTCTTGGATTGCAGCAACTTTGGCGGGGTCCATCCTAATACCTTCCGTGGTTATGATCAAGCCCAGGTACTTCACCTCTTGGACGTGAAATTCGCATTTTTCAGGCTTAAGGTAGGGGGGGAGGAAGAAAATTGTTAGAATTCCTGAAGAGTATCACGAAGCAGACAACTTGACTTGTGGGTCACTGTTGGTTTCGTCTGGATTGACTCCTCAGTGCTTGATACTTATACCTTTTCCTACCTCTAATGTGACTCACGGTAATTGTGATTATTTCCGTGGTGTGGGTGGGCTGACCACCCTCTTCTAAAAATCTAAATTAAAAGTGTGACTCGTTCATGCATAATGGTGTGACTCATTAAACATGATTGCGTCATGCAGTCAGCAATACTAATTTGGGGGCAGTGTGCTAATCTTACCTGCATGCATGACGTATGTGCGCCGGGTGTGACTCCGACGTGCATGTGCATGCATGATGACTGCATTGCGCTAATGCAGGGTAAGCGCTAGTAATATACCCTTGCTAGCGGCTATGTTTCAGTGTGGCACACTAAAAACATAACCGAATTCACCCAGAGTGAGCCGCAACGAGAGCGGTTACCCGGAGGGGCGAGCGAAGCGAGTAGCGGAAGTGGAGGGGAACGCTGGGTGAATTCGGTTATGTTTTTAGTGTGCCACACTGAAACATAGCCGCTAGCAAGGGTATATTACTAGCGCTTACCCTGCATTAGCGCAATGCAGTCATCATGCATGCACATGCACGTCGGAGTCACACCCGGTGCACATACGTCATGCATGCAGGTAAGATTAGCACACTGCCCCCAAATTAGTATTGCTGACTGCATGACGCAATCATGTTTAATGAGTCACACCATTATGCATGAACGAGTCACACTTTTAATTTAGATTTTTAGAAGAGGGTGGTCAGCCCACCCACACCACGGAAATAATCACAATTACCGTGAGTCACATTAAAGGTAGGAAAAGGTATAAGTATCAAGCACTGAAGAGTTAATCCAGACGAAACCAACAGTGACCCACAAGTCAAGTTGTCTGCTTCGTGATACTCTTCAGGAATTCTAACAATTTTCTTCCTCCCCCCCGACTTTCAAAGATGAATTCTTTTTCGCACAAACGATCCATACCCACCACGAAAACAACAATGTCCTCCCTTCGTGCCATCCGCTCCCCATCTCCGTCCGCCTTCGCCGTCACCTCCTCCTCCTACGTTCAGATGAACCAATCTGTCCAACGAGCGAACCACTCTGCGCTCGCGACGTCGCTGAATGAGGTCATTGACCTTATTCCGACGAGCTATCGCGAAAGTCTCCGTTCCTTTTTGGTCCAACACTACAAATTAGCTCAGACCTATTACAGGTCTCGAGCCACTTTGAGAAAGTTGGAGGAGCACAAATCACGAGGGACCTGGCCCTCTGAAATCCAGGGCATCCATGTGCCAAAAATCCAATTTTCTAAGGAATACTTGGAGGATTCCCGTGAGGGAATGGACTTGGATGACGGGAATGATCTACTCGATCAAACCTCTACTGCGAAGGTATTCCTAGCAGGAGTCGAATCGAAGGTATTGGCCTTCCATATGGAAATGCTCTCCCAAGCTATTACAGTAAGAGAACAGGAAGTGACATTCCTCCATACTAGACTATGTCGCCCGCGATCCAAAAACCGTGGTCAATATTATTGATCAACGTTATGAAGAACTGGTAGCCCTTCAAAACGCTACGGATACAACTACCTCCACTGGCAAGAATACGTCATTTCTTACCAACGAAAAAGGCCTGCTTTCTCAGGACATCTTCACTTATGCTACTCGAGTAGTAGATATTGCCGGAAGCAAGGCAATAGCAGAGCTGGAAACAGCTCTGAATAAAATGAAGTTGAAGGACGCTGCAAAGACCCCCAACAGGGTCCAGCTATCACCCAAGATAGTTTGGCTGACACGGTTCGCAAAGCCGTCCAAGACGCTCTTCGAAAAGAGAAAGGTACGATCCCTCCGAAAGGGCTAAAGCGATCATTATCTAACTCAAATTGTGTCGATTATAGATTCGAAGAGAAAAGGCAACGGAAAGGGCAAAACGCCAGCAAAGCTGGCGAAAAACACCTCCTCAAAAACTTCAAACGGAAAGAAGAGGAAGCGAGCCGAATCCAACGCCGCCACTTCGGTGACGAAAGTGAAGAAGACAAAGAGTCAGAAAAAGACTCAGAAGGTATGTGGACCTGGTCCAACCTATCGTCTTATCCAGACCGTTTACTAAACATCCCTTTAACCAAGCAGTGATGGAAATTCGTCAGCGTATGCCACTGGCATTGTTGGACTCGCTTAGATTTCGGCGAGGAGTACATCTGTTGGAAGGAGTGGAATTGCCACATGACATGGCGAATTCCATTAGCAAGGGTTTCCGTTTTATGTTTAGTACTGAAATAAATTCTTCTATTGTCTTACGTGATTACGAACATTTTTGCAATACCATTAGATGGAAATGTCATTTTAATGGTAAAGATAATAAAGCATATAACCACCGCTACTCTTTAGGTTCCGATACACCAGTATAGCTCCTAAAGCGTCAGTACCTGTCGAAGCAGGGTTGGCCGAGGGACGTTTCGATTATGTCGAATGATCGAAGAAGCACCTAAAACAACCGGTATCAATCACTAAGGGATGAAAGATGCAGCAAAACTGCTGGAGTACTTGAAAAAACACGACTTGTTCATAATAAATACGGAAAGAATCTTGGTACTGCTGTAGTATCCCGAACATGGTATATTATGCAATGCAATGACTACTTATCCAATGATAGATCGATAACCAAGATCAACGTTGATAAGTGTCATGAAGTTATGAAAAACTTGCAAACACACTTGGACCAAATTGTTCAGTCAGATACCTATTCCCTGACCGAACAAGAGGAAAATTTCCTACTGGCTAAAGCTCGGAACAAAGATATTCGGAAGCTGCCACGCTTTAGTGGACTCCCGAAAATCCATAAAAAACCGACCAAGTTTAGACCAATCATTCCTTGCCACAGTTTCATGGGTGAAACTGCTACGTCTATGTTGTGTAACCTCTTGGAAGATGAAGTCAAAACATCACCTACGATTCTACTTAACAGTAGAACGATAGCCCAAGAACTGTTAAAGGTTAAAGTTCCGTTTGGTATGAAAGCTTTTATGCTTTCAGCAGATGTAGAAGCATTCTACCCGAATGTCCCGCTTATTGCCATTCACGATGTGGTCGAAGCTGCGGCTTCTAAACATCACAGAGAGATCAAAGGCAAACTTGCCCGAGAACTCTATTCAATTGCGAATAACTACCTTGTTTTTCGGTATGGTAGTAATTTGTTCTTGCAAACGGATGGATTAGCAATGGGAGTCGCAAGCTCTCCACATATTGCTAATCTATACGCGGCTAAATATGAACAACATATGATCAAAGACCCTCAAGTACTTCTGTACAAAAGGTATATCGATGACATTTTTACTATAATCCTTGCGCCAAACGAAAGTTTAGCACTGGAATATGCCAAAGAGCGCCTGAAATTCCCAGGTCTTAAGCTCAAATGGGAAGTGGATAAATACCGTATGGTATTTTTGGATCTAGAAGTTATGCACACTCTGTCTACAGGGAAGTTCGACTTCAGACCATACAGGAAACCACTAAACTATTTCGAACAAATCCCATTCTCTTCGGGGCATCCAAAATGGATGAAAAAAGGAACTTTCCTCGGAGAGATGAGTCGGCTCGCTGCCTTGTCGTCTAATGCAGACATATACAAGCAATCGGTTGAGGAACTTGCCTCTATTTACCTCAGCCGAGAGTACCCACTCGTTTTGGTCAAAGAATAGATTACCCGTAACTACAATACAAGATGGGAAAACCGGTACCGTATGGTCAAACCAGCGGGAGTGGATAACATCATGGTAGTTAAATCCATTCTTAATCCAATATGGGATTTTATAGATGTACGAAATGTACAACAAGGAATTCAAGAAGTCTGGCAGGGAAGCCAAATCCCTCCTAAGCTTCTCGAAGCAATATTGATTATTAGTCGTAAAAAAACTATTAACTTCGGCGACTTGTGCCAAAGATTCAATGCTAAATTCCTTGAAACATTTCCAGATGATACCACCCTCGGAGACTTATTCGAAAGTCTACATCTGTAAAAATAATATGGTGGCGTGTTCTAAAAACATAACCTGTAAGTTCCCACTTCAGGATAAGTGAGTCAGAATACTAGTTTGGGCTATACGCTAATACCCAGGAAACGGGAAAATGAAGGCTTTACCCTCCATTCCCCTCCACTTCCGCTACTTGCTTCGCTCGCCCCTCCGAGTAACTGCTCTCGTTGCGGCTCACTCTGGGTGAATTCGGTTATGTTTTTAGTATGCCACACTGAAACATAGCCGCTAGCAAGGGTATATTATTAGCGCTTACCCTGCATTAGCGCAATGCAGTCATCATGCATGCACATGCACGTCGGAGTCACACCCGTCGCACATGCGTCATGCATGCAGGTAAGATTAGCACACCGCCCCCAAATTAGTATTGCTAACTGCATGACGCAATCATGTTTAATGAGTCACACCATTATGCATGAATGAGTCACACTTTTAATTTAGATTTTTAGAAGAGGGTGGTCAGCCCACCCACACCACGGAAATAATCACAATTACCGTGAGTCACATTAGAGGTAGGAAAAGGTATAAGTATCAAGCACTGAAGAGTCAATCCAGACGAAACCAACAGTGACCCACAAGTCAAGTTGTCTGCTTCATGATACTCTTCAGGAATTCTTACAATTTTCTTCCTCCCCCCCGACTGTGCCTTGAGTGAAGTGGAAAGAAGATATATGGCATTACGTCCCTGTTTTATTTGTTATTGCTACTTTGTCATAGATAGTAATGGTGTAGCCCCGGGAAGGGGGACGAGGTGGTCTGTAAATAGGTTTAATATTCTATGGGCGGAAATCTGCAGCTAGATGTTTAAGCAAGAATGCCAGTGCAATCCCAAGTCACCGTGCATACCCATACCCATACAAGATTACCCTGAGATACCCTGCCCATTTCTGATTTCCTGTCGCACATACCAGTTACCCATGATCCAATATTGATAGCTACGATTGGTTGATTCCACATATTACTAGCCCAGGTATACCATCCCATACTTTCCCCTTGTCCTACTGCACACGCGTACGCATGCGTACGCCTTGGAAAACATTGTGTGGTGCAGTCTCAGTACTAATACCTTGACTTTCTCGCTTGGGGACTCCCAAGGGAAAGCCTTTTAAAGCTTATTACCTTTCAATTTCGTTTCTACATATTCTTAACTAACAATGTGTTGATAGAGCTTTCCAACATTAACGCTCTAGCCAACTAGATCAAAAGGTGAGATCTCGGGTGGAGCCCTAACTATCCAACAAACAATACATACATACCTATGTATGGGCGCGTAAGCAGAAGGCAATTCGAAACTAGCCAATGCAGATGTGTTTTTTCTATTGTGATCTCAGGCTGCAGGCACATAGTTTTGAACGTAAAGTCAGTGAAGATTTATCTGACGAGGGTATACGTAAGCTTAGAACGAGATAAGCTTAACGCGTACGGTTCAAGCGGCCCTAGGGCTAATTGATTCGTACCCTCTCTTTTTAATCAACTCAGGGTTATGTGCTTAGGCTTGAGGCTTAGCATATTTCAATCATTATTGCCACCAATGCTGCCTTCATATTTTCGTCGATACCGTTATGTCAGAAGAACGTCAATGGTATCTTCTCTCTTTTTTATTTTTATTTTTTCTTTAAAAAAGATACTCATTACTCCTATTTGGTCCAGTAAGGATGAGGAGCCACCCGGAAACTCGGGTGGATTCAGGACAAGGCAAGTTAATGTGCCAGGTCCGGCGCCTATATACCGCAAAGTAACAAATAACAAACTCAAAACTGAAGTAGGACGGACCCCATGCTGTCATTAACCGGCTTCTGCCAGACGACCTCGAGAGGCCTGACTGAAGTCCGCCCTAAAAAGCTAAGGAAAGTATCATAAAACCACTTGCCAGTAGAAAACAAAATATCCCATAATAAAACCCCTTGCCAGTAGAACCCCTTGCCAGAAGAAAAGGCCGAACCCCTCCAGAAATCCCGCTCAAGTGGAAACTCGAAATGTGTCATATCCCGTAGAGTGTTCTGGTGAAGGAAATCATCTCTTCCAGTCGTATTCCGTGGTGCGGAAGACTCGCCTGCCCATGCGAAGTCCGTGTGAAGCGTCAATCCCATCTGCCAAGTAGATAACGATTGACGACGCCAGTTTACCAACCCTTCTACCTTCTTGCAACCACCAGCGGATACCTATAATTCGTAGTCTGGTTGGCACAAGCCTCTCGTATAATTTGAGCCCCCTTGTTGTCCCCTCCAATCCAGCGGCGCATGAGACCGGGTTTGTACTTCATTGGGGCGGCGTGAAATACAACAGCTCGTGTTGGAGGACGGTCCTGCTTGTATCTGTGGTATCTTCTATCATTTTTCGTTCATTCCCCAAATGGCCAAGCATCTCCAGGGTCTTCATTTTGCTTTTTCCAGTCAATTACAGTATCTGTGAACCAGAGTCGGGTTGTGAAGTGATAGCGGCTCACACGAAGATGCATTACATTCCCGACTTTGCCCCATTGCCACCTATGGAGGTACCTGGTCGAGTCCCACGTATAGTGACCTCTTCTAAATACTTAATATTTAATACACTCGTTATCGTAGCTAACAATTAGCTTTGTCGGTCAATCCAGCGGGCACATCACCCACCCACCCCCTTCGGCCACGGTGTCCAAGATGACTTATGCTCAGCATTCAAACATTAGTGAGCTCATGACGAGTCAAAGTTCCCTTCATCCCGATCGGCCCGGCCTCTGTCAAAGCTCAGGGCCCCTTCACCATTCATATGAAACACACGTACCATCTTGCCGTTGTGTGCGGTATTGAGTCGGGCCCATGGGCTTGGGCAATGAAAGTCCTGCATTTGCAGAGGACTTATTTAGGCATGTGCCCAATCATATGTTCGATAAATACCCTATAATTGGAGTTAAGGCATTGGATTTAGCGGATTTCAATAATTTGGTAGAGATTATGTAGAGATTATGGAAGTCAGGGGTCATTTAGGGCTATGTTGCGAGTTTTGCCTCTCTTGTTGAAGTCGGCTCTTTCTTTTTCCTCTGCAGTGGGTCCCAGAAGCTTCCGCACCAGGGCGTCGCGGGGAAGGGAGGGGCCGTTGGAGGGAGGGGGGGCCCGTTGGAGGTTGGAAAGTAATATACCACGGCGGCCGGCCTGGGTTATTTTAGACGTGGTCAGTGTCCCTCCATATGGGTAATAACCAAGTGGTAAGTTTTAACTGACAGCAAGTGGCCAACTAGACTAGTTCATCACGAATTTATTCTAGTCTACAAACATTCACACCAGAAGTAATATTCCCACGGAAAGGGCCCTACCGGTACCTAGATGCCCTCAGCATCTCCACTGCCCATTGCCTTCCTAGATTCTCAACTCAGCTTCAACAGATGCATGTCTGTGCTCTCGGGAATGGCGAGCCTGAGGATGAGTATT
This sequence comes from Terfezia claveryi, assembly GCA_015179025.1. NCBI lineage: Eukaryota > Fungi > Ascomycota > Pezizomycetes > Pezizales > Pezizaceae > Terfezia > Terfezia claveryi. Next base: position 42,658 of record WHUX01000249.1, on the reverse strand, counting down.
ACTGGAACGAGTAAGAGACAAACTCCGTAGAGCTTTTTTTTCATGGCTATTGGCCCAAGGCACATCCGTGGAGTGTGGCTGAACAGAACACGTTCAGCGTGTGAAACAGGAGATTGCGAAGGTAGAGGTGCAGCTATGGAGGTCCTTCTTGGGAGGGAGGGGGTTGGGTATCTCTGGTGGAATGAGAAACCGCTGTGAAACTGGCTCTGCTCACGAGGGGTTACATATCTATCAATGCAGATATCTAAGCCCTTTCTGGGGCTAGAAATTTCAACAACACCCACACTGCGGGCTTTTCTCAATTTATCCACAATAAACGCACTTGGGTATGTTTCTTTCCGATTTGCTTATTGGTATTTTCCCATTTTTGGGGGGTTTGTGTTCATCTTCAACTGTGGAGGTGGAAACTCACTGTGTGCTTACCTAACTTACCCTCAACTCCAATCAGTTTTCCCAAAAAGGGGTCCAGCTAGGCTGGTCCCAATCACACAACTGCTACCATATCTGACACCTGCGGTATTTACGTATGCACTACTCTACTACTAAATAATGCATCCTCAAACTCACTTCGTTATTGTATTCCTTGCTTGTGCATAGCTACTTCATTTCCAGCTTGATGTCATCATAGTTGCGCTAAAACAAAACAATTACCTACCTTCCTTTTACACACACCCAGTCCGCGCAACACTTATCCTACCGGTACCGATCTCATCTCCGCCGAGCCCAGTAGTCTCAGTCCTCCCCCCCCACCCCCCTCGCATTGCCCCTCCGCCAATCCAAGCATTCTTAACTCCACATCCAACTAACCCAAATACAGGGCCTAGCACCGGTTCCTCGTCAAGAATTCCCTAACACTCGCTAGAACCAAACTACCTGGCCTCAGTCTCCAATCTCCCTATGGATGGTGGTTCCGACAGTTATACCAGGGATGTAGTGGGAGAATCCTCAGGGCTACGAAGCGATTTCGAGCCGGCAACCGGGGTAAGTCTTAGACAATGGCTGGGATGGGATGGTGGCCAATTCTTTGGCAAGGGTAAATCACAGGGGGGTAAGGAGGGGGAAAGGGGGAGAAGAAGGGGGGTGGGGGGGGGGGGGGGCAACATGTGTGAACCAGGGCCGATGCTTGCCAGCCGGGGGATTCCGGCGTTTCAGGTTTATTAACTGACGCCTATGACATGTTTGTGCAAAGGCCTTTATTTAATTTTTTTAATTTTTTTGGTTTTCTTTTTGGTGCCATAACCCCCTGTTTAGGAGGTATAACTCTTACCCTCAGTGTTTGCAGGGGGCCCGTAGTTAGTGTGGGGTCAGAAAACGTTTTGGCTCGCGTGGGCTTAGTTAGGCATCAGTGAGAAAACCACGTGCGCAGGAGATCGATGCCCTGAGCGGAGGAGGCGGGGAAAAGGGGGGGAGGGGTGTTTGCTCCCTACCATCGTTTTTGATGCGATTGGTTCATGGGGAAGAGTTTAAATTTTTCGGATATATGTATGTATATAGGAACTAGTTAACATTTGGTAGCTACCATTGGCAACCTACTAGTGGTCAGCCACTGTCTTATGTCCAGTGTCTAAGACATGCAACACGCCAACCTCCTCGTCACTTCAATTGGTCCCAGTCTTGACCCCTTACAATTATCATGGCCGCAACCTATATCAGCCGAATCACCAAAGCCTGGGCAATATCACCAATACCAATACCTCAGGAGAGATGCCGAAATATACCGAAAAAGACCTGCAGGCAGCCATGAAGCATGCTCGAGCAGAACCAGATATACCCACTATACGAATAGCTGAGCTGTATGGGGTTGAGCGGCAAACACTGCGTCGGAGGCTGCTGGGGACGCACCAAGAGAGGTCTACAGCTCATCGGGATGAGCAATTGCTCTCTCCTGGTGATGAGAAAGCAATTGCAGCCTATGTAGGAATGATGGCTGATGCAGGATTTCCATTAAATCATACCCTTTTACGGCAAATGGCGCAGGACATTGTCAATGAGCGGCAGATACCACAGCAAGGTAACGGAGGGGGTATTACAGGCCCCCGAGAATCAAGCAGCAACCCCCGAGATCGACGGGATCAACGTATACAACGGCAAGGTGCAATTATTTCCGTTCTGCCTTCCAACAGTACCCCCGCCACCAGCACCCCCCCAATCCATATTGTTGGTGTCAACTGGGTTAACAGGTTTCTTGATCGCAACCCGGGCTTCAAGAAAGTCTATATTCGATATCAGGAGAGAGCGCGAGCAGCTGCATCCAATGACATTGAGCTGCAAGCAGATTTTCTCCGAAAACTTGCCAATCTAATACGCCGGAAAAAGATATCTCAAGAGAATATATGGAATTGTGATGAAAAAGGTATTACTATGGGCCGAAATAGTACACGGACGATGGCTATTGTGCGTGCTAGAGGTCGAGCTACTGCAATGACTGAAGGTTCTCGTGAATTTTGCAGTGTTTTGGAGACCGTCAGTGCTGGTGGGAAGGTTATTCCACCCTTCATTGTATGGCAAGGAAAGTCCCATCGGCAATCTTACTATCCAGAAGGGGGCCTACAGGTGGAAGCTACGTTTGCAGTCTCTGAAAGCGGATATATGGATGATGAGCTGGGTTTGGGGTATATGGTTGAGCACTTTGAACCTTATACTCGGGTTGAAGGCCCTCGCTGTCTTATTGTGGATGGCCATTCTTCACATATTGCATGGAAGGTAGTGCGGTATGCACTGGATCATAATATTCATATGATTTGCCTTCCATCAAAGTCTACTCATCTCCTGCAACCCCTTGATGTAGGTTGCTTCGGAGTCCTGCAGAGGGTGTATGAGAGAAACCTCAGTTCGTGGCTTCGACAAAACCCGCTTCAAGTTCTCTCAAAACCATCATTTCTTGAAATCCTTGAAATAACTCGAAATGAGGTTTATACTACCGATTGTCTTCTTGGAGCATGGCGAAAGTCCCGCTGCTGGCCAATCGATCGTGATTTCATTGAACCCCTCCCCTCCTACAATGTCTCAGACAGTCACGCTATCTCAGCCAATGAAATTCGAGTATCTGATACCCCTGGTCGGCTCCGTGCACTCTCCCAACGAGTTGAAGATATCATTCGGTCAAAATTAGATTCAGATGAGAAGGAGTGGGTATTTGAGCTTATTGACTTTGCTGGTGAAAAGGTTGCAAAACACAGAGATATTGCCCCTCGTGCTGACACTCTTAGCAAGCTCCGAGATGGGAAGGTACGCCGAACAAAGAAAGGAAAAAAGCGTGTTGGGGAAGCTCGAGTACTGACACACCAGTATGTCAATGATGGCATTAAAAAGGTTGCGGAGGAAGAGGCAAAAAAGCTTGCAAGGCAGCAGGCATCAGCGGAAAAGAAGCAAATTGCAGATGAGAGAAAGGCTCTACGAGATATGCTTGAGAAGCAGTGGAAAGCTGACCTCAAGAGATATACGGAGGTTGTAATACCTGCATGGCAAGCTGAATGCGCTGACATTGATACTGCATGGGCTGCTACTAAGCAAGCTACTGGTAAGAAGCGGTCTACCGGTATGAAAAGACCACCATACCCTCCTCGGCCAAAGCGACCTTTAAAGCCCAAAGGGAGGGATATTGCAGGTGGTGATCTTTCTATAGTGGTTGAGAATGAAGCAGAGGAGGAGGCTGAAGCGGAGGCTGATGGGGTTGACCGACGGGTTGATGAGGACATTGATGAGGAGGATTTGGTAGATTCAATGAGAAATCTCGAAATTGATCATTTTGCTGCGGTTAGTGCCCCTACCAATTATACTGCCATTCAATCATATCACACCCTTCCTTTTCCAAATTAATCTAACATCGATTTAGATGCATGGTTAAGACCTCCGTGGAGTTATGAGCTCATTGGCATGATATTTATGATATAGGGTTGGAAGGAAGGAGGGGGGGGGGGGTCACGGGGTAGATATATTAGAATGGATAGGTTCTGCATATCTGGTTGATTTTGGTAGAATATAAGGGTAACCATGTTGTAGAGCGTGATTGTTTCCATAATTGTAGATAGAACTTGCAACAGCTGCGTTAGGTATATCATATGGTTCGCCTCGGAGGGGGCTTGCAGGGGTGCTTGCAGGGATGGACATAAGACAGTGGCTGACCACTAGTAGGTTGCCAATGGTACTCTCCGGAACTTATTACGGGTTATATTTCTCTGCTAGTAGGCCATATCGTATTTAACTAAATAAACCAACATCTCGAGGGCACCACATATAAGTAAGCAGTTTCAATCATTAGTTTTTTTTTAGTTTTTTTTCTTTTTCTTAGATAGTGTATAAGAAAATTATGTTGCATACAACGTGCAAACTGAGGAATAATACTCCGTACCGTACTTAAGTACGTATACACAGACATAGTAGCCATGGCCATCCATATATATTATTTATGCACAACAACCGCGACGTCGAATTCTCGTTCCATAATCATAGTATATTATCAGATGAAGGAGAACCTACATAGCCCAGACCCAGCGCCTGCGTCGACACTCTACAAAGAAATATCACGCAAAATTTATCGTTTGTATATCAACACTGAAGCACTGTTTCGAAGTCCTATTCGTACTTATAGAAGTAAGCGACATGCACCAGGCTCGTAAAGCCAAGTAGGTACAGGCTTTCCTGATGTTGCATGCAGATATATGGCGATGCATTATTTTGGATAGATTCTAGAATCGATTCCCAGTCGTGTATTGCATGGGAGAGAAGACCTGGACAGGTTTTAAACTCGATAGGATTGTAAGGTGAGAGCTCTCGTCCAGGCTGTAACAATGAGCGACATTTTCGGCGCTGCCGGGAAGGCTTTGAAGATATGCTAGGTTGGGATCTGGTGTGTCTCAGTATCCGTCGGTGAGACTCTACGTTGACCCAGGTAATCTTACTACCGGGTATTGATATTAGTAACACTAGCTGGGGCGAATCATCGATCGGCGGATGATCTTACATAACCTTGCACAAAAATCTTCAGAACCCTCACCCCAAAGACCTAGTTAATTGACAAATCCCCTTACCCAATAGCCAAAGTAAAGACAACAATAAGCAAAGAGTAGCAGAGGTAGGGGGCGGCACGGTGCGGATGCATGAAGTTCACGTGCCGCCTCTTTATTGCACTGGCGAGCAAATTGCAGGATCTAGAGCCCGTGCACCCACGCGATTAAAAGTCCTCCCGCAGGAAAATCCGGGGAGATGAACATCGCCGATACACTTCACCGTTGCCCAGAGGATGCGGGTTTTCCTCGGAGAAGCCGCAGGACCATTTTATCCAAACCCAAGACCTCATAAATCCCATCTCTATATAGTTTCGACTCAGGTCATAATTTTACGTGCATGTGTTCGGCGACCTCCAGGAGCCAGGAATAAAGGGAAAGAATGCAGAAACAGGCGGATACGGTAGGCTATTGGACTACCTATCCTTGTATGTGGCTTCATATCAAAAGTCACCGATTGGCGGCCGAATCCAGCTTACGGGGGTTTCCCGGCACCCGATGCTGCTGGTGAATGGTGGGGTTGTGGCCACCCGGTAAAGTTCCAGGGAGTGGGTCCATTGGACGGCGATTTAGGGTCCCATTGCATTTGGAGCCTGGATTGCACCGGTGAGTGATATGAATATCCAGACTCTGTACTGGCTCATGGTTCCTGTCAAACTAACCCTCGTTGAGATCAGAAACCCTGTGTACAAAGGAATTATATTCTAAGCCAATCAGTTACCCTCAACTTGAAATTATGTCAAATGCTTAGGGCATTCTCTGTCTGGCCCACATACCGTAGGGGGGTTGAAAATTTGATTATGGTGGTACAATGATCTCTGGCAAAACTTCTTATAACTTGCAGGGTTGTTGCCTATCTTGACACTCTCTATTCGTCTAGTCCATGTGTGTTAGTGTTATGTACGTATTATATCACGCGATCAAAAATTCCAACTCCCCTATGTAATGGTGAATGATATATCCGTACGATAGTAGGAATGCGTGAGGTATAGTCAATGGTGTATGAAGCCCGCGGTCGTAGCTGAGGAATTCCTCATCCTGCACTCGGCAACGTACTTCAACATGGTAGAAACGTGCCTTCGATCCCTTCGCACCCCGTTCCCATCAGCCCCCTCAACCTACGCCACAACCTTCAAATACCGGATATAAAACGTAAATGAAACTCTGGGGTAAACTTAAATGAGAGATCTCACCACTCTAGAATTAGAATTCGAAGGGTAATACGAACTGAGCCGAGGCTAGGTTGACCAACCCCCAAGGGTCTAGATGGGAATGTGAAGTGGCTTCCGAAAATATCAAATTACTATTTGTAAGTTCATGTCAGGCTTGCTATCGAGCTGGACTCAACAAGTTTTCTCCGTAACGTCGCATCCTTGCGAGGGTAGGGCCTAGGGGTATAAGATGACATGCGCTTCGGGAGAGATGCCCGGTGTTGCTTACGTCTGCCATTTCCAAGGGATATTGACAACTGCCAAATCAGAAAGAAGCAAGGTACAAAGTTGCAAAGCAGAACGTGAATATTACTTACCACAATAGTTCGCCTTTTGGGGTATCATCCTCTTGTTCGCATTTACCCACCAGAGAACTCCGAGGTCAAATGTTCGTAGATATCCTGCATAGCCTCCACGACATGGATCAGTTCAAATTGCTCTTTGCCCTGTCTATACCTAGCTTGCCTCCATCTCCACAAAGATAAAAATAACTCTACCAAACTATACCTCTTATGCTCGCTTGAATATTCCACGGATGTTTCTGTCGTACGAGTGTGCACAACCTGTTTTGGTGTAACGTTTGCTGTCGAACTCTTGCGGAAAATAACGTAACCTGAAACTCCCAAGCTATTCTTGCTTCTCTTCTATGGGATCCCTTCTATGCCGAGTGGGAGAGCCTAATTGAATATTTTTTTTCAAATTCAAGGTAGAGCACAGTTGCCGGCTGTCAATTTTCTTCAATTGGCCAGGTTACAATCCGTAATTGTAACTGGTACGTGATTCTTGTATGTGAAAAAATGGTGACAAGTCATGTTTGGTAATGGCAAAGTATAGCGTGTGGTAGTATTGGCTCATGGTTAGACGCAATTGTGACTCCGGCGTAGTGCAAAACACAGTGACACCTGAATTCCAATCATCTCCAGAGGAAGGCTCGGAGTCGAGGAACCGCTACATTTTCTTTTGATAACGAGCTGCCGTGGCGTGACAGCCAACCCGTACCACATTGAAGAAGGGGACCCATCACATCAGCTCTTCTTCCAAGTTTGTACGCACACAGCCTAGCTTGTAACATACAAGTGGAAGAATACTTACATCTTTGTCTCCTTTCCTCGTCCCAATCCTTCATGAGAAGAGAGCAATGAGGAAGGACGCATACAAACCTGAATAGGAAAGCTTCTAGAAAAAGGGGACCGGCGTATGCAGCAGAAAAAAACAAAATTAGATATTGCATCAACCCCCTCATAATCTATGTTCTCTTTATCCCGAACCTTGGAACCGAGCATGTAATTGTAGAACTGGAATAATGCAGACTGGCCAAGATTACCTGATGAGGTCATATGAACTAGCGTGAGAATTATACAGATAGATCAACCGGTAGTTGAGAGAGGGTCATAGGAATAATAGATAGGAATAGATACCTGCTCTCTCCCTCTCTCCCACAGTAATATCCTTGCACTAATGTTGGTAGAAACCGCATGCAAAGCCAGGCCCCCCTGTTTCGAGCAGAGGTTTCGTGAGCACAAAACGGGTACCGTAGCAAGAGACACCACTAACTCCGCTTGTTTTTCACCAGAAAAAAAGTCAGGACTGGTCATAATCCTTGTCCCACACCCCCAGTAAATCCGCTGATATACATGGTCGAAATAAACTGTCCGGTTGCGCCGAGGGGGCTCCGTCGTGAGCACCTGGTGACTTTTCACTAGGCAAAGGCTGCTCTGGAAGTGAGTTCCGAATACCTAGTGACCACCATAGTTTGGTTCTTCAACAGACACTTTCTATCAGTTTGAGTTTGAGGGCCTTTTTAACTCCAAGCCAAAAAGAAATGTGGTCTCGCGGCGTGTCAACCACGTGGTAGTAATTGAACGAAAAAGTAAAATTTTATTATTGTTTGTGTCGCGCAGCAGGGTCAGCATTAGTAGACTAAAAACAAACCTTTTGCTCCTCTGTTTCCTATCAGACTTCCTGTTCTACTGCATCTCGAAAGATGCCAGCAGCCATTATTGAATTAGCGATTGGTCAGTGAGCTCGCCAACCACGGACTAGCGCTGGTCGGTTGCCGGCAAAACTAAAACGGCCATATATTGCGAAACGCCTTCGGCGTCATCTCCTTTGATGAAGGGTGAGAGTTCCGTGTTGGAACCCCAGGAATGTTCACAACGTGGCCGGTATAGGAAGTATCTTAGCCCTATGCCATGTGTCAGAATCTAATCATGGTCTCATTCTGGCCTCCAATTGTTGAATTAACCAGCAGCTTTGATATCATTGCAAAGTTAGCTTATACATTCGCTTATGCTGTTTAGTTCTAGTTGAATACAAGCGTTGGCAATAACGCATCCACCTTCCTCACACATCAGGCCTGAAGAAAAGTAGCCCTGCCTAACCACGTTTTTCTGTAGCTGTCTCATCATTGGCTTAACCCCACCCGGCGATAGGTACAGTATGTTTGCAGGACCAAGAGAACTCGCGTGGCTATGTAGCCAGCCAGGATTAGCTGGTGGAGTCCGGCAAGCAAACCCTACTTAACTGCACTTTCTGGCAGCCAGACTGCTAGCGGAAGAATAGTGGATAGGTATTGGTGTTAGGTAATTCGGTGGATAGGGCTCCGCCCTGGGCATATACGTCACCCTGATTAGCAATCGTCGGGGGTAAAGGCTTATTTCCGCATCGTTGACAGGAAGTAGGTACCGGTATAGTCTGGTTGGCACAACGACCTCTGAACAGACTAGTACCGGTAGTAGAATACATACTCCGCAGTACCGGTATCGACACGCGCTTCGGGTTGCCGACTACTGTAACTACTTATGCATGATCCAAACATGTTACAGTTAAGTTTTGTGAAGATAGTTTTACCCGGGAGCTAAAAGCCGGTTTCGATCCCTGCAACCAAAATCAAACATTGTGCATGAAGCGCGCAGGTTCCGGGCCAGCCTTTGTTCGGCTACAAAATCACCGGAGGGACGGCTCCGTTCGTGAGAGGTAAGTCAGGTTCTGAACAATAATAATAATAATATATCTTCCCTTGGTTCTCGTGCTAATCTAAATAAATATCCAAGTCCAATCGGTAGCAATTGCATACTGCGCCGAACCCCGGACATGAGATTAGGTATTAAGAGGGGTCTCAGTTGCCTGACCTGAGTTAAGCATTGATTTCCGCCACGATGTGTCCTGCGGGGGCTGGCCCAGATCAGCCGAGCTCGAACTGAGCCAGACAAGACCTGGGAGAGGCATTGGCCTTGATAGCTTTCGAGATGCATGCATATGGATCCCTCTTTCTCCATCCTCTTCCTGCTTCAGGTCCTGATCAGCTGTTGCCTGGGCGAGAGAAACAAGTCCTTGCGGTGTTGCTTTGCGGGTACCTACTTACCTACCTGCCTTGATCAATTGCAATTTTTTATCTGTTTTTTTTCTGTCTATTTTCTACAACAAAATGTTGTCTACAGTATGTATGGCCGGCCAGCTTGCCCTATGCTTGCCATGCTGCGAGTCTGGTTCAGCTGCCGTTCGCAAGATCGGCTTTTCGTCACCGCGTTGGCTCATTCGCTGCCTGTAGGCGCCTGATTCGTATACAACCACAGCAAAATTGAGTCGCGACTCTTTTGCGGCACCGAATCGTATTGTTTTCCTCAAGCTGATCTGTTTGACCACTCGGCATTGGCCACACATTACTGTACCTATACACCGGAGGTACTTGTACATAACCGAACACCTTGCTGTCACGCCCCACTCTGCTCTAACGGCTGCCCATGTCGATTAGAAATTGAGGGGCCCAAACAAATTTGCAGTGGGCATCTTCATATCTTGCCTGCTATTCGCCCGCCCAATCCGCGCAGTCACCGTTGCATCGTGGTTGTAATATATCGTTCCAGGCGGGAAGGCACCAGAGGGCTGCTGTTTGCGGCGCGACAACGCCAGTGGGAGCTGAGATGCACCGTAGGCAGCTGCATCAACTCTGGGGCCTTGCCGCATAATCACGAAGCATGAGGCCAGACGAGGCACAAAGGTATTTTCCCACGCCCGCCACAGCTCACCCGTCCGAGCCTACATATCAATCCCTCTACTATCAATCCCTCTACTATCAATCCCTCTACTATCAATCCCTCTTCCATTGCATTTTATTTGCTCTGCACGCTCCCTGCCAGGAGTGCATTCGAACCCCCCCCCCACCAAATTGCAACATCGCTCGGCAAAGGGCCTGCCTTACGACATCCGCCCCCCCGGTCCCCCCCCCCCGCTCTTAACCCCCCCCCCACCCCCAACCCAAACCACATTGCATCTCCCTCTGCATCCCCCCTCACCCATCGCCGCATCCCACACGCCCCTCCTTCAAACACCCCAGCACAATCTAGTTGGGAGATCCCTGGCCCTTCACGCTAGGCTTGCATCCATCAATCTTTCCTTCATGACGGATTCTACCTCCCCAGTCATCTCTGAGTCCGTTCCGTCTGCTCCTCTGCTACATAGCCATACCGGTACTAATACCACTCCACACCCTCGCTCCCCCCTTCTCACAAATCCCCGTCATTCCACAACTACCGCTTCTGCCCACCCACTTCTTCCCGCCTTCTCGCCACGTGGTGGTGGAGCTGACCGTTTTTTGTCACTTGCTTCGCTTGCGCACGAGAGGAGGACATTCAGCTTCTCACACCGGGCTACTTCTTCCTCGCATTCCCGCCCAACCTTCAACAAATCTGCATCGGCAACGCAAACTGACCTCAGGGCAGCTACACATAATCCATTCAGCCACAGGTATACCAGATCTGTAGACCAAACTGCCGGACATAGGGCAAAGGTTGCTGCAACAGAGTCAGTAGGCTCACACGGCAAGCTGGCGAGACTATCCAACCTCTGCGAACAACCTGTTCTCGTACCAAAACTTCCCAGCACCTCGACTCCCCATCCCTTGCCCGCCACGAACAAGATGCATCAAACATCATCACGGCTTCTGCGCATGACGGAAGATGATAGGCCATTTACAAAGGTAAGGGTTCATCATATCATACATTGTCAATCTAGGAGCAACATAAAGCTAAACATCTCTCGCCCTGAAGGATTTTAAAGATTTATTCTCTACACTGATGGTCAGTTTGCCGCTGAGCAATCACAGAGTCAGATTTAGGACATATGCTTTTAGTTTCACTTCTGAAGAGGCCATCGGGAATCTAGGATCTCTCAAATTTTCTCAGTCTAATAGAATGCCAGACCCAAAGGATCCAAGCAGGATTGTAACAACAACCACCACCACGACATTTTCAATGGCCAAGGAAATGGCAAGGACTGTGTGCCAAAGGTTCTTGGATGCAAGATTTATCGAGCCCGCCGACGGGAAGCCGGTACCGAATTTCCCACTGAAAGGATGCACTTGGGTACTGACTCCAAAGGGGATTTATGTGCTCGATCGATTCTGTCAGCGAAATGGAATTAATCAAGATCATGTTCTGAAGCTGTTACATTCACAATATAATACTATGCGATTGGTGATACTCGAGCGGGACCCTAAGACGGATAAGTTATCTCATGATAGGAATACGGTTGAGGTTATTTTCCGACGGTTCTCTGGATCTACTCCGAATATTAAGACAAGCAGTTCCATGTCTTCAGATTCCGACTCTGTTTCAGATTATGCAGATGGAGTAACGGGAGTAAAGTTGGTAGCGTCAAGGAAAATCTCCGACAAGACAGTTAAGAATTCATTCACTGGAAAGGATGCGGTTGATTGGTTGTTGGACTGCTGCACCACGGTTGAAAGGAAGGAGACATTGGAGATTTGCAACCTATTTGTTCAGTATGGCCTTATTCAATGCGTGTTAGAAGATCGTATCCACATTCAGCAATATCCCAGAGAAAAGGATTTTCAAGCAACGAAAGGTGCGGTATACGTCTTCACCGAGAGAGGGGAGCGGATAAATGGATGGATAGGGTCAGGCGGAGTCGCTCAGAATGGAGAGAAGCAAAACGGGGACACCAGAGGTTTGTCATCCCGAAGAACATAATTCATCCAACCAACCAGCTTTGCATTCCATATGCTCATGATCTATCGCATGTCAATTATATAAGGTGCTGACCCACTTGGATTACACAGATCGAGAAACAAATACAACACGCCTGACATCTATTCTTAATGATCCTGCATTGCGACTTCTTTTCCGGGAATACCTGCGAGAAACCGTTTGCGAGGAAAACTTGTCATTCTATCTAGATGTAGTGGAATTTGACAAAAGCTTCAAAGCCATTGATGTCAATAGACCTGATGCAGTTCGAGAAACATTAGCTGCCGCATATGGGCTATATAATGCGTTTCTTGCGCCAGGATCTCCTTGCGAATTGAATATCGACCATACTCTTCGCCAGGATATGGCCTCGCGAATGACCAGGGCGGTCGCAAAAGACGACAGCAGCATGTATGCCAGCCTAAAAGACGTTGCTGCATTGTTCGAGAGGGCACAGCAGCAAGTTTTCAAGCTGATGGCTGGGGTGAGTACATTTTATCAATAGATCTGCCAAGATAGGACAACATCTGACATATTTATACAGGATTCTGTCCCTAAGTTTACGAGATCTCCTCGATATATTGAAGTGGCAGGCGATAAGTTCTGCGACGAAGACCGACACTCTCCATTCTCGGACCGAGCGAGAACTGGCAAGTAACAGGGGGATACAGGATCTCCTTTCATCAGCTTTCACATTCATGGGCTTGATTCGACTAGCATCTTTGCACAATTTCTTGGGATCTTTACTTTATGGGTTGTCGCTACTTTTCTGCTGCACTAGTTCTCCGTCGCACTTATTTCTTTAAGTTTCATATGAGTACCATTTCTTATCTGTCATGGTTAAATGAGCAGTTCATAAACGTGGGCAATGGGCATGAACGCCTGGGTTGGTATTTGGGAATTTGTTAAAAGAACACGAGAGTCATTGGGTGTTTTGTGTGGATATCATCTACTACCTCATATTTCTTTCTCAATTTCCTACGTCTATTTTCTGAACCACCTTTCAAGATATCCCTTTATTTGTTTACAGATTTTAGTTCGAGGGTCGGTTTTCTTCAGTCATCTCCTTTTCATTTGTTATCATATGTCTCTTTTCCCTTCATTTCCTCTGGCTTCGTTTGGAGTTATCACGGGGTCTATACCTCTCCCACTACACAATTCCTGGCATATTTCTCATTTCCTTAATTGGGTTTCCTATTGGGTGCCCCTTGTTTAAACAGATGCAAAAAATCACATAAATTTGGCGTTGGAAGGCATGTTGCTATTCAATTGCTTGTAATCCTCTACATGCGTGTATGCGCGGGCAAGTGTGATTCTCGTCCTACGACACTGATTTGTCTCTCTTGCCACAGATCCCTTAAGTTGGCTACCAATTTCCTATCGTCACGGCTTTGCCTGCAACTACGGAAGATAGAATTGCATACTTCCACGAAAATCATTGATTAGCACTAATCTCTCTTTCGCTGCCCATTAGAGCGTTCCCATTATGTTTAGTTTGAGACTCCATTTTTACAGTGGAGCAAACTTTTTAGGCTAGACATGCATAGCTATAGCTACATAGGGAATTCGTGGATTCGAAAGTGGTTCTATACCACTGGATATATCTTAGGGATTTTCTTGTAGACCACACTCGACAACCATTTGGAATGGAGCCACAAATGCAAGCGAGCTGAAGTAATCAAAACGCAATTGGAAGTTTAAAGACGGGCATGAGCTAATAATACCTACTCTGGATACACGGAACGAGGAAGCTAAGCCAAATCATCATACTGAACGAAGGATTTAGTTTGTTCACTTGGAAGGCGATGGTTGATTCGTTGTAAATATAGAGTTTGCGACACTGTGGCGCTAATCGGCAACTAACTAGTCTAGCTGTATTACATAAGTATGTAACGAATATAACTCCTACTTGAACTTGAACTTGGGGCTTTTCTACAAAGGGCCAAGTGGGCACACCACTCTTGGGCATCAAGAAAACGAAAACATTTCTGTCATTAGCAACATCTTTTAATCTGCTTGCAAGAGGGTAGCACTGCTTTTTGCTACAAGGTGGGTTGGCTAGGTGGCGAGATATTTCGTACACCCCTGCATAAGATCCCGCATTTTGGAGAATTTTGTATGGATGTATCCATAACGGGTAAGATATAGGTTCTATATTTATCTAGGGTACGAAGATTTTTTGGGGGCCACCTGACTGTACATACAATATATACTCGAGACAGACATAAAAATATCGGGAGAAGGGATGGTATAAAGTTGCTGTTCACAGCAGGCCACCTGGCAAAAGAACCTTGCAGCTCATAATATTTTATGCCTGGCTTCAAATATATATGCAGATATGTACATAGTATCTAAGACTCTATGTGCATTGCAAGGCTTGCATTGAACTAATTTACAACAACCAATCATCCTAAACCATGTGACCAGGAAAAGATTACCTCTTCAGGATGACAATCAAAGTTTTACGGATATTATTTTGCAGCATTTGGTTTCTATGCTTACTTCTGCAAATTATTTATCCGCAAAAACTCGGCACACGACTTTCCCTTATTATTCCGGGTCGTGGGGTGGGTGGGTGGGGGTCAACAACAGTTCCGTGGGGTTACTTTGGCTAACGGTGTTCATATGGCTCGGGAGTGGGGGTGTGTGCAGTGTGCTGCGGAGCATTGCAATTGCGCTGAGCTTCTGAGAAAATCATTAGGTATGTTATCTCACGTTTCAAGGTTGGGGGGGTTTAGGGGCTGGTGGTTCTCGTATCCGAGGAATGCAACAGTAGAAATACATAGGTATACTAACTTTTTTTTTTGGGGGGGGTCTTTTCTATTTGTGGGGTGTCACCACCATGTTTGACTGACCGTGATATTGCGGGGTGGCGCGCATCTGAGGCTCAGATTTGGAAATTGGGGCGAGCTGTAAAAATTTACTTACGGTTTGCCTCAAACTTATCGCACATGCATATATTACATACATATGTACATAGAAAATGTGTAAATTACCCAATATGTCCCATTTCAGCTAGTTCATGTTTTGACGAGATGCATTCTCTGCATACCGCCATGTGGGCTAACGAGTTTTAATATCCTCGGTTGATGCAATTTGTCCCCCTTGGGGTGGTTGGCAGAGGCCTCACGGTGTCAGCCTCGTCTAGCCTAGGGCAGCCTGAAATCTTCTTCTTGCGACTACCGTTAATGGTCTAGTGATTTATTGGGTCTAACTTAATGCGGTAATTTTGCAGAGTCAAGGCCATTGCCGAAACAGGTTGGCGCGCAAATAGGTATAAATGATCATGGAGGTATTTTAGAGGTAGGTAAGGAAGGAAGGAAGGAAGGTAGGATTATATATCTCGCAAACCAGGATTACCCTGTATGTGGACTGCTGCTAGTAATTGCCCCATATGGATACCTATGGGTTGCATTGGGGGGGGGGGGGGGGCAAATGTGCGGAAGTCCTCACCAAAGGGTGGAAGACATACATATACAGATTACGCATAAACTATAATACATAATATCGTTTAATTCGCAAAAATAAAGGTTCACCACGGCCGGGTGATCTCACATCCTTGAGCACTGTCAATTCCGTATTGCCGGGAGGTTGTTCAACTCCTAGGTCTATGCATCAATTGTATGGCGCCGACTTTGCCAATATAATGTAGTATTGTATTCATAAGAGCGTTGTAAAATAGCCTCCTGACGCAGGCTGGCCCAGGACAGTACAGTATTTGACTTAGCCACAGCACACTCTCGTAAATGCACAGTGTGGGAAAAGGCTTGTGTGAGCGGTCAGGATTTTATGTCAAATTTCGACAGTATAGCTAGTTGCCGATGTGGTCTGTGTATTCTGCTTAGCTTAGGCACAATTACCGTATTCCGTGTATATTTATGTACAAGCATTAGATTTTTAGACCTCTGTTTATAATAAGTATGTTCGGCTGAGGCTGGCGGGGAAGAGGGGGATTATTTGGGGTTTGAACTGACTGGGGGAGGAATAGGCTGCTCTCGTTGCTGGGATAGACCTTACGTTTATATCAGAGTCGTCTGGATGCACTCTATAAGCGTCTCGTTATCACTTATGAATGTGTATCTCACCTGCCAGAGTGTGTAGAGATAGAAATCAGGGCTAAGGGCACAACATCAAATTATTGCGAAAATATCCAATGCAGATCATCACAGAGAACCAGACTACCATCATTCATATGATGCTTATTTTTATATATCAATATGACCCTCCCCCCACACTATCCACGCCCTACATCTCGATTGATGAGATATGCATTTGATATGGAAGGTTTGACTGATAGGATATTGAGCAATCCTGGTATCCAAACGAGCACGAGGCTATAGCAAAACCTGTCAGTAAAATCATGATTATACATCCTAAATATCAATATAGGTATATATATATATATGTAACTAGCCTGTTATAGGGCAGCCCAGCCGTCGTTTCATATATAAACATTTATTCTAGTACGGGGCTAGCCAGACAATTGCAGAATAACTCATAGTTGGATTCGAAATGGATCTGATCAGACTGCTGGACCACAAAAGGCAGGTGACTCTATGTAAGTATGATGTATTGCATCATTTAGGCCCCCGTCTCGGGTGGATATGGAAGCGGGACCTTTCGATATTTTGGGGCTCATGAACAAGACCTGATGGAGAGGATGAATTGAGTTAGAGGACGAATTCCCAGTCCCGAGTGAAACTGAAAATTCAAGCTCAAGCGCCCGAGAAAATGTTCAATGCATAAAGTTCTATGCATAGATTATCGATGTATATGTAATATATATAATATATCTCACCTACGTAAACGAGTTCGCAGTTAGGTTATAAAATTCTCAAGTAACTAATGTAGTTGTTACCCGAGGGCGTAGGGCTCTCAACAAAAGCTAGCCGGATCGTACGGAAAATATCCCGTATTATCCCGCGGATGGATGGCACACATGCAATAACCGTTGGTGGTAATCTCGTGCCTACATTGATTGACCATGCAGAGGATCTTTGATATCTAGTGAGCAGGATGAAGTATTTTAGTAGGACTACATTCATGGGGATTATATACAGGTGGTCAATCATATCATCTCATGACTACTATAGTGGGATGGAGCACAGTCGTGGCATAAACTCGAGAAATCAGAGGATTGAATTGAAACCCGTGTGCAGTACTAGAAGTGTTGGTGGGACACTTGAACTTGTGATCACAATATCGGTTCTAAGCTTTGTGAGAAACGTCCTGTAGAGCTCGAGAGGGAATATGTTTGCCGGCAGTCGGACGTCTGCTTAAAACTACAACAGGTGAGGGTGGCCAACTACCGAGTCTCTCCGGCGTTGATAGAAAACGTCCGACGTCGGTACCGGGATCGCGTTCCTAATTAGACGACTTCCTATGTAGAGTACATGTATATCTGCATATGCCATAGACATGCATATTTATCGGATGGAGTTGTATCCATAAATGTTGTTGCTGAACCCTCTCACATGCATGTCGAGAGCGGACTGACTCAGCTTAGTTATGTACTAGTACATCCATGCACGTGTTCAAGTGATAGTACTGTATGTGGTACATATGTATGTATGTATGTATGTATGTATGTATGTATGTATGTATGTATAAACCCGGCAGGATTTTGAAAGGAAGAGCAAAACTAAAGGAACCCTTGACTAACACACATACTATGGCCATTCTGGTCGTACAGTACCAAGACTTTAGTGTGGATTTGGTTTAAGGAGGCCGTTTGAGTTAAAGGACAGCATTTGGCTGGGTTATCAGCGGAGGATTTTGCCGGCTACCTAATTGCCATGTTTAAGATTGCATGGGCTTGGCGGGGTTATCACCGTGCTGTGGGCGGGCCCGGCCACGGTATATATTATATGCATATATAATGTACATATGTACTACATACTGAACATACTGTACATAATGCGAGGATATTTGAGTAGTGGCATAACCATGCCTTTGTCGACCATTCCGAGAAATCAAAATGCTTGCAACTCAGTGCTCGGGGTCGATTCTTTAGTAGCATTAATATATCAATTATGTAGTTCTGTACTTGAAGGTATTGATTGACCGCGGGTAGTTTGCGTACCATCGGGATCCGTTACGCAAATTGCAAGTGTTGTTGTCTAAATTGAGTCGACGCGGGTTAGGTACATGGGCATATGCATGGGCCAGGCAAGGCTGCCCGGTTGGCCAAAAATTTCCAGAAAGCCAGACTTAAACATATATATTTACAAATCAGATGAGGTCGAACGATAATTGCACCGGCACTTTTTCCGCTTCTATATCGATCGATGGGATTTCAAGAATTCAGTTTCTCTGGGGGGTGGGGGGGGGGGGGTAGTACATATACATATCACAAGTGCCAGAGTTAGAAGTTCGGAAATGTGGGTTGGCTATAGCATGATTCCTTGCACGACGCCAGCTCGCGTTTCAAGTAGGACCTATGAATAAAGCTCTGCCGGGAGAATCTTCTTTGTGTATCAGTATTATGATGTGAGTGGTTTGGGGCTCCGATGTATGAAATGACATGCGTTTTTTTTGGAACCGGTATTTGTCGTAACGTGGTTATGCATAAGCATATCGATATGGCAGGTTCCCTCTGGATTACTTTGAGTTTGAATAAGGAGTCATTAACATCTCTGAAATGTGCACCTCGCTTAATGGTTGTGTTTGACAGACAAGCTTTTAGTATCACAATCACTGAACGGACTAGATACTGTAAAGTATGCGACTGCAAATTGGGGAAAGAAATAATGACACGGGACTACTGTTGTAGGTGTCTTGAAATAAGCAATATTGATATTGTGTGCTTTTCTTATGCTCTTGTCATGATCAGGGAGGCATGTATCATGAGGTATGCTGTGTGATATATATATGGATCCCGAAAACTTGTAATCAATAGACTATCTCACTCCATTTGTACATGTCAAAATTAGAAGACTAGGTATGGGCATTATGTCCTTGAGGCAATATAGCCGGTCAAATATCAGCATTTTGTAACAACCCAACTGATTCAATGTTACACAACAGTTGGATATAAACGATTACCGGTAACTGTTTTTGTTAAGAAAGGTGAAAAACGGATGTCGCTATTTACATTTCGAAAACGCTTTAGGGCTTTGAGCGGGTCGGCATTAACAACCCGGGAAGGAAGATTATCAATCAGTCGCATCAATCATCGCATCTCGCCTTGTGCTTCATGTTTCATGTTCTCTTCTGGACGATGTCTCACCCTAGCACTTCTTCGCTAATTAGCGAATGGGCTGATATTCGATGTATTTTTGACTTATGTACGTTGCTAATTAGAACTGTGCAGCTATTACATATGTAACTCCACTATGACTCGAACTAGGTTTTCTCCAAAGACACAACCCCCGCCAGGTGGTATGGGCCGGGACTCGATCCGATTACCCTAAGACTCTACTGTGCCATTATTCACGAGTTCTGTTTGTTATGACAAGTGTAGGCGAATGAGTTGGAGCATCAATTGGGCTCCAGGAATTCATATATAGTCCATTAATATTGCACAGCGCTGTGCGATTCCTATTGATATCGATTCTGAATCTAGATTATTCCATATATACAAAGATACTTAGCTTTACCACCCATATCTGACCGAAGTACAGCAGTGTTCTAGTAAGTAGACTGTAGGTTATAGAGTTTGTCGCGCAGAGTGCTCTAATTAGCTAGTCTCGCAGTGTAATTTAGCTGTGCACTATATCTTGTGCATGTATGTGTGGTAACCAGGCTATGCACATATGTATAACATATGTCCTTGCTGAGATGAGTAAATCGATGAGAAAAAGCAATTAACTCAGCATGCACAAGTAAATTCTTCGACCCAACATTTCCCAGAGAAATACCATTTTTGGACACCGCAACGGCATTTACATGTGCGTATGGGGATGGGGCATTAGATTGAACTTTTTTGCAAGTTGATGTTAGAAGGCGAAATACAAGTTATGAAACTTGCAAACATGATCATTTTCTCAGAATCTCTAGCCAAGATGGATATAGCATATAAGAGTAGCTTTGGAATGAATTCGAAGTTGTTGTCATGCAGGAGGTCAATCCATTGTATATTTACTTGTCCCAATTGTTCACATTTAGGTAGTCCCTTTGTGAACTTTTGTAAGCGGTAACTTACATTAGCTACATATCGGTTACATACAGGCGCTTGCGGGCTACCTACTGACTTTGATCTGCGTTGTTGTCTGCCTTAACAATCACACAGGCCAATGTGCTGGAGGGCTCTTGCCATGAGAGACGCTGTAGAATTACGATTGGATATGCAGAATATATGTATGTGTTCTTGGCCAATTTGAGAGTGTTCATTGGATGATTTTATCCCAGGAGACACGTATTGGGGTAGTTGGGTGAAGTACCTGTTTATTTACCCTATTCAGATGGCTAGGTTAAATGCCGGAGGTTAGTAGTTACTCCACGCGTGCCCTAAGTGCATTTATATATTAGCGAGAACGGAGTAACTAGTGGGGCCTGCACAAGCAACTTGTGTAACTTACCAAATATCGCAACCCCCATGAGGAAATCCTACGTAATCAATATTAGATCCTTGAACGAGACACCAGATATATACACTGCAATGTGTACAAGAGTTATAATCAATTACAAACCTCAAAACGGCCCAAACGAGCTTTCTTGAGCAAATCACTTCCCAGGCACCGGCCCACGTCAACCTGTCATCTAATGTTACGGCCCGGTTTCCAGGCGTAGCAATTCGCAAATTTCTAGAGCAGTTATATCGGACTTAAGGAATTAATTCCGTGATCAATAGGTATCCCAACCCTTGCGGCCCAGGATTCCATGCCGGGTGTTGCCATTGCCCGACACGTTGCTGCACTGGGTGAAATTGGCCGTGTAGGTTTGTCTAGGTATGCCCAAGAGGTTGGGTTTGCTGCTCATCCCAAGAGTAACTTCACCGTTCACATCCCCGTATGTAGCAACAGGATGTGGAAACGAATGATTGGATGATACCCGCTCGCTTTAGGACGACTGTGCAAACTTGTAATGTTAATAATTTGATTGAGACTAATTGAGGTTCAAAGTATTCAGGCATATATTGCTGGCTAGGTGCTGTAGCAGCTGTACTGTAAAATCACCGCAAATCAAGAAACGTGGCCATTTTGCCCTTAGAGGTGATACATTACAAAAAAGGACTGGACAGAGGTAACATTGCAAAGAACATTGATCTCTGTTGAGGAGCCAAATAAAAATATGTCGTCAATTAGAAAAAGACTCCTTTCTTCCGAGTAAATCAAGAACAAATGAATTAATAAAGATGTGTATATCGTGGGACGGAGTTTGTCTAGTCGAAGTAGACTTGTGTTGGCAGCACACATGATCCCTTCCTGTTTCTACTTACCGACTGTGCTGATTGATCGTCTTTAGTTGTTAGAGTATCTCCCACCAGAAGCGGGCACTGGCCCAGACTTGTTACTGCTTGACTGGAGGGAATAATTATGATGGTCTACTGCAATGGAAGAGGAGAAACGGCTCGTTAATCGGAACGTCAATTCTCCATGCTCCGTAGATCGATGTTAAGGCCTTCGAGGGGAGAACCATGGCAAGTCGTTGCCCTAAAGCTTGTTAGATTGGAAGCTCTAGATTACCTAACTTGAATTGAAAGGTTTCAATTGTCAAAAAATTTACATCCCGCTCGGATGAGGGGGATATGATGGACGACCAGGCTAAATCCTGAATCCTTTGATTGTCAAATTCTTGCAACGGTCAAATACTCAGAATGCATGACCCCTCGGTCCACTTTGATTTCGAAATTTCTACGTCATGTTCTGGGTATAAATAGACTGAGATCTGATATCTGACCTAAGTATTTCCTTAGTATGGCTTGAGAGTAGGTTTATTCCACCCTAATGAACAGATGTCGCATTACCCTGAACTCAATGGGAAGCCAATTCTTTAAACCATCCCCTCTCTCTCCCACTCAGACACAACATAGTGATTGTAAGTATCGGTAGTATGACTATACCAGGTGTAGGCACGTAAATAGCCTTTAAAATCTTAGTTTTAGCGACAGATTCCCTTCAGTAAGTGAAAAGAAACCAGTTCTCCGTGAATTTTCCTTAAGAATAATAATAGAAGACAGGCAATATTCAAAACAACAAAGGAGAGTACTCCGTGTGTGATCTTCTGTGCTTAGTGCACCCTCCGGTTTCCCGGTGGTAATCTGAAATCACCACATGAATCTTTGCACTTTCCCAGGCTCATTTTCCCAACTGAATCCTTTATACAGAAACAACCATGAGGTTGCAGTATTTATCCCAGCAAACCAAGCTATCTCTAACCACCATCTCCATGATCCGCCTTGATCTTGGTCAACTCCTTTACCTCCGACCGCTAGTCTCCATAACACCCATGCCGGGACGAAGTATCTAAACTCTACCAGTCCCGCGCCGATAACAGACCCAAAAAATGTCGCAAAGTACGCCAGTGCCCATATCGTGGTGACATCCCCGTTATTCCGAGTAAGTCTGGACTGGAGAGTTGGCTGTTGCAGAGCGTACAGTATGCACCATCCGCATGCGTAATACACTGGTACAGCAATATATTTGACTGCGGGATGGGCCATGATTGTTCGCTGGAAAAGATAAAAAGGGTAGTGTCTGTTATCTGCTAGCAGGTATGGGTGCAGGTATGTATTGTAGTGAACAACTAGACCCATCCCAGTCAAGATAGCGAGGGTAAGGAATGTTCGAACCATTTTTTGAACGATTGAATTTCTGATTGCCATTTGCTGGATTGGACCTCTCGGGGCAGGGAATATGATAGGGAAATTCTCATGCAGGAAACGTAATGGCAGACTGGGTGTAATAACCAGAGGCCATGAGATGAACATTGTGAAAAGGGAGAAATAAAATAACTGCGGAGCATGAATTGTTGCTACATGTGCAGTTTTATCTCCTTCATCGGGGTTAGTAATCATAATAGTAGGTGATGGGTGTTGCGACATACCAAGCACGATTCCACCATTCCAAACCACGAAGGCCACGAACCCCACTATCACGGCCATAAATGGAATAGTAGCCACAATAGCTTGAAGCGGGAATCGACGCACTGAAAACAAGAGAGAGGTGATGGATACCACAATACCTACGCATTATATCAGCGGAGGGGGGCCAAATTGCTATTTTCAAGATCATACCAGAAAGGCACCATCCTCCAGGAATGTCTGCTTCCGCTAGTAATGGATTATAGACATCTCCAGTTTGCCATGCATTTCCCAGGATTTGCTGGTAGCTACTGATTATGTTTTTTTGGGGTGGTCCGCCTTTGTTCTTCTTCTTTAGTGCTATTGCTTCCCTCTCAAGGCGGGAAAGAACATTGAGGACACAGAAAAACGCTGTCCACAGGACATTTGTTTGGCGGAAGAGCAGTGATATTGCTGATAACTGCCATGGTAAACCCGCTATTAGTATATAGATCTTTACCTGATGTAGTTCTATGCACTACTCACAGCCGCACTAGCCCAAGCATTCCCTGCCAAAACCCTTTCATACGCAGCTAACAGAAACACCGTACTCCAGATATCGGTGTAAAATAATCCTCCGAAAAAGAAGAGCAAGGGAAAAAATCCAATACTTATGGCATCACTCGCTGCATCCGATTTATTTCTTTGATGCCTACGGGAGACTCGATAGGAGAGCAAAGGGAGAACAATCGTAATTCCCAATGCATTGAAAGATCGTAAGATTGGGGTCGAGCAGATGTTGTCTTGGCCCAAGTAAGGGAACACTGGGAGTAGCACACGAGTATATATGTATGAAAGCACATAGCTTGAGTCCAAATCAGTGAGTAATATGTATGTGATGCTCTGAAGAAGGCATACAGTCCAAAGGGGGTGGTTATCTTGTCATCCCACTCGGTCCATCTGCCTTCACAATACCTTTGGGCCTGTGGGATATGGAAGGCTTCATCCTAGCAAATATCAGCCTCAGACTCAAGTGGAGGACATGCTATACTCACGAGGTACGGCTCAGGAACGATAGTATTAAATTTATACGCAAGAAGCGAGGCAGCTAACACTAGGAACGAGAGGCGGAGGAGCAGGGGGACCATCGTTGAAGGTGCGTCGACGCTCCTTTCCTTGCGCCAAGTGTACAATTTACAAAGCAAGGGTTAGTCAGCAGCTCACTTACAGGCGATGCTTGGCATGAAGGATATGATTGTACTGTAACGTCGAGACGGGGTGTAATATATTGTGTAGCTTCATATCGGAAGAGGCCTGTAGGAAGAAATACTCTAGCAAGGCGGAGTGGTGAGAAGGATAAAAGCTACACTCATTAGCTGTACAGAGCGCTCGCACTACGGGAAACAAGTCTGATGATCACACCGAATAGAATCTTCGCTCTTCAAGATTCAGCTCAAGCCGGCTGCGGTGAAGGTGTTCGACACGCCTTTCCAATGATACTCAATGCTGAGTTTGGTTAAGCTTGATGGCAATACTTCATGCAGAAGCTACTTTCTTGTCCATATTTCATAGTGCGTAGCACCTAAAAATTGAGAGGATCTCCGCATGGCTTAGAAGAATACCCTGTGGTATAGAGTTAACTCGGGAAAAAGTATTGAACAAGAGTAAGACATATTACTAGACTCAATATCCTTTCTCACAAAGCTCCAGCTTGGAGCTCCAATTTTTTGTCTCATGATATTTGATATTACCCTGAACTGTATTTTATCACCCCCTAGATATTTTAGTTCATCTAAGGAAACCCTCTATCGAATCCTATAAAGCCACCAGAAATTTAAGTTCTTATGGGTTATCTTCATTAAAAAAATATAATTCTACACTCATATGTGGCCCCACTTGTCGTAGGCCTGGCAATGCTCTCACCTAGATTGCAGTTCATGAGTTTTGTGACTTGTGTTGTGGTTGAAAAGCTCTACCTATGTCCTTCAGACTTAAGAGGTGTCGTGTGCCAGCGGCAGCTACCTTGATGGAAAATTCCGTAAATGAAAAAACAGCTAGAAGCCAGATGGCCAGGGCCTCACGTAACGTAGCAGGCAGGGAAATTAGGGGTGCAACTAGGTATGATTAACCTCACTCCAATCTAGACATGGTGAAACTATTACCTCATGTGTCTACACTTGGTCTGACTGTTGGCTGAGAGAACCAACCTCATCGTCTACTTTGGCGGTCTTACGTTTCACCCGGAAAAGCCGACAACACACCTCAAGATACCGAATCGTGTTGCGGCAAATCGAATCGCTCTCGCAGTTCTCGACAAGTATGATTTGTGTACTTGATCGAACGTTGGGTTGTTATCGAGAATTGATGATGCAACGGGACATCATCACCAACGATCTTACCAAAACGAGTGAGGCAAACCATCGGAATAGCTTCTATTTCTGCCTCCTGCGAAACCATTCTCTTGTTCCACACGCAGAATTCAAAGTGATAAAGGTAATCCATGACTCACTATTAGCTAGACAATATCTAACGTCTCATGTAGCCAGACCAAACAAACGGCCGTATCGATCTTGTCTTCCAGGTTCCCGGACTGCTGATAGTTACCGAATGGAAGTTCTATCAAATTCAGTACCTAAATATACCAGTTGGCAGCAGCGGAAATGCGGTGCTCGCTAGAGCAGACACCCTGCGCGACTACACTCTCCCCCAAATTCTTGAGCTTAGATTCGGCCATTGGGACAGGTACCACGGAGGAACAATTCAATCATGGGTTATGGAAAACGAGGGCCCGCAGCTAAGGGATTATAATATCAAGAGCGCTTATGTGCAGCAACTGATGAAGAAACAAAGTCTTGAGTTGCGGGCACACCTTGTTATCATTGTCTGGTCACGTCATATCATGTTGTGGTATATGGATAAGGAGGGACGCTTGGCTGCAGAACCCCGTCTTGTAGAGATGCCAAGCAGGCCGAACAGGCCCTGAAGACCCCCGTAACAGCAATAATCCTGCAGATCATTACTGAAGTCTCTCTCGGTGCATTATAATCTTGACGTGCTGGACTTGTAGGTTTCCAGAACCTAGGATCGACCACGAACGAAATAGGATACCAAAATGAAGCGTAGTCCTCGACCGTAAACTGAAAGTACAATTCAATTTCATTGATATTCAAATGCCTTTGTCGCTCTCTCCACTACCTGTTTCACGTAAATCTTTCCCGCAGCACCACGCAGCTAGCCTCGTAGTAACCAGTCTGTTGTCTCTGGAGGTTTGCGGCGTCACGAACGCTACAAATAATAATATATTAACCATGGTTCTACGAGGCTACCACGCAGCCACCTAGATCTGTTAGACAACCCCCCAAAATTATATACCCCCCCTTCAAAAACATACCTGCGTGCAATTTTTCAAGCTCCTCACAAATAACACTCTGAAGCTCGTGCATATATTTCATGATGTTACGACTCTCGGTACTCGTATCCAACGACGTTGTCTCTCTG
Organism: Terfezia claveryi; assembly: GCA_015179025.1. NCBI lineage: Eukaryota > Fungi > Ascomycota > Pezizomycetes > Pezizales > Pezizaceae > Terfezia > Terfezia claveryi. The sequence continues at coordinate 16,014 of WHUX01000249.1, read as the reverse complement.
AGGCAGGCAACAAAGTAGCAGCGCATCAACAAACTCTGAACAAAAATTGCGAACACGCATTGCGACCATCCATTTCGCTTTTGCTCGCCACTCCTCCAAAGTCTGTGCCTATGTCAGTTCTAAATGCTTTATCTAGTAATCTCTGGGTATGCTTACCAGAGACATCTGCGTCAGCATTACTATTTTTTCTGGTAGCATCTTCGCATGTTGGGTTGGAACTGTAGGATCCCATGTTTTTGAGTCTTCAACTTTCCCATCTTCCTCAATCACCAAATACTGAGTATCCCCGAAAGACCACCGCGACTTCCGGAGACTTATTCACTTTGGCTCTCTTGCAAGCTAAGCAGATGGCCTTCGCTTGATACCACCACTTGCACTCATGATAAAGAGGCTGGGAACGTTAGATCAACAAGTAGGTATCACATAAAAAGCCACTCACTCGGCAGACTAGGTACTACATAAAAAACCAACTAACTGCTCCGGCAAAAGCCACTACCTAGCTGCCCAGGTGCCAAGAAGCCTGCTCCGGGTCCCGGAGCACTAGTATCCGTTGTAAAATTCAGTCATTTCTGAAAGAAAACGGCCTCGTAGATCCCCGTCAGTGTTAATTATCGGGGAGTTGAATAGGATGATGTTTGTTTACTAATAAAGCAACTAAGTAGAGGCTAGTATACAAGTGACAACACTAAGTAACTAGCAGGCTAGAGACAACAGACTGGTTACTACGAGGCTACCCCGTCAGGGCGTCTCCCAAGTCCGAAGATGTCAAACCACAAAGCCCGGCTAGGTCCTTGTGGAATGACAGATTTCTCGCCACATTGAACCCACTGCCGAGACCGGATAATGTGAGTGGTGATATGCCCGTGATGAAAATTCTTTTGATGATCCCTTCTGTGCCTAATGTCTTTAGTGTAGCCCAGAAAGATCTGAAATTTCCTCTGACTACTGTGTTATCCCAAGCGATCTCGGATCCTCCGACGGTACCGGGTAGGTCGAGGTACCTATTCGGAAAGAATCGTACTCGTCAACGAGCACGTACAGTTTTTGGCCTAGCTATGATCCATGGCGGTGCTGTGATCCATGTCAACACCCCTGCCATGACACATATCCCGAGATACTACGCTGGCCAGACTTCCTCTACAGACCGGATAAATTGTTTCCTGACACTCTTGAATATGCTCTACAATATGCGCGTACTAGCTAGTTGAGTAACTCATGTGAAGCCATCATATGCACCAATCCACCTCGAAAAGGCTGTAATTGCCCCCCCCCTCTCAGTACGACCCGTCCACCCACAGATATCATGAACTAACAACCCTACATAGTGCCAGCACCTTAACTTAGCATATATATTTATGTTAGGATACAATATATAGGCATAGAGCTATATAGAACGTTACTATTGTTCGGTACCGATCATGCATAATTCAGCCATTTTGAGCTTTTGGACTATAACAGCCAGTTGTTCAGTATTTTGATCCTCCTCGGCCTTTTATATCTTCTGCAGCCTCTTTACCTATCTACCTTATACAGCTCCTATATCCTCTATACCATGTGCATCTTATTATCCTGTAGATCCAATAACTTGGGTCTATTCACTATTGATCAGACAACTGAGCAACCTGGCTACAAGAATAGTATGCATCGCTCAACAAGCCAATGGCAGATATGAGGTCAATAAAGGTCACTTCACCTAAAACGGTCCGTAGATATTTAAATCACTAGAGATATGAGATAGAGTATGCAAATAATAGATTGAGCTCTATATCCTGTAGCAGAAATAAGATATTGTGGCAGTTTAGTATGACCTAAGCTCAGTAGCTATATATAAGAAATGAGCCAGACCATAGGGGCATGTACTGGACAGCCCCGAATTAGTCTCGTGCCCCTGAAGGCCTTCCAGGAGCCGTATACGCATGAAAATCCATATATATAGACGGTGCACCATTTGGCTAGGCCAGCTAGGTAGTCACGAGCCGTGATTAGGATCTCGTACAAACTGCTATATAAGGCAGATGAGGTTATTGTAATACTATACTATACTATATATAGAGACCTTCTGATTGCAATAAAATAGAAAGAGGCCTCTAGATGGCAATAAAAGCTACAAAGTGCAATAGAGTGGATCCGGAGGTATAGGCTGTAGACTTCCAATACCCTACCTCAGCATCAAACAACCCCCCCCCTTCAGTATATACTGGAGCTGAGGATATAAATAGGTATTGACAATGTTAATAAATCTTTAAGAAACCTTATGCACATTTATATATGTACATGAGGAAAAATATAGGGCAAAAATATCATTGAGCAGGCCTGGTGTATAGAATATAGTGTGCAGGGCATAGAGGATATAGGAATCATGTAAGGTAGATAGGTAAAGAGGCTGCAGAAGATAGAAAAGGCCGAGGAGGATCAAAATACTGAACAACTGGCTGTTATGGTCCAAAAGCTCAAAATGGCTGAATTATGTATGATCGGTACCGAACAATAGTAACGTCCTATATAGCTCTATGCCTATATATTGTATCCTAACATAAATATATATGCTAAGTTAAGGTGCTGGCACTATGTAGGGTTGTTAGTTCATGATATCTGCGGTGGACAGGTCATACTGAGAAGGGGGGGGGCAATTACAGCCTTTTCGAGGTGGATTGGTGCATATGATGGCTTCACATGAGTTACTCAACTAGCTAGTACGCGCATATTATAGAGCATATTCAAGAGTGTCAGGAAACAATTTATCCGGTCTGTAGAGGAAGTCTAGCCAGCGTAGTATCTCGGGATATGTGTCATGGCAGGGGTGTTGACATGGATCATAGCACCGCCATGGATCATAGCTAGGCCAAAAACTGTAGATCCCTTCCATACCAGCAAGTCGCTCGTCCTGCTGAATCGAATATCGAACTGATTGGGCACACTCCCGAAGATTAACGATGGGGTCTCTATTGTCAATATTTTGACATTAGATCAGTAAAGTTTCCGCCCAAGTAGGCAGCATATTCTCTATAGAATTCCTTGATGGAACAATTCCAAGGGCAATAAGACCTCCTAGAATCGAAATATTATTACCTGGTTCTTGTTGCTTCGTAATCATACTGAATTTCTTACCAGAACTAGTTCCAACACACAAATCAAAATGCTCCTGGATACGCAATGGTAAATCTACGCACAGCTCCACCTGCTGTAAAGCCTGTAGAGGGAGGTACCATTGGTTCATTGTTCATTTATGGAGGATTTCAATTTTAGGTTACCACACCTCTTATCCCTCCACCATCAATACATAAGACCCTGACGCTTGAATGTTATTCGAGATTGAGCATCCCTACCACAGAGTATGCAGTTTTGCAAAAAAGATGAATATGGCTGTGGAGAATAACCGAAGGTATGAATGCATACCTCACAGAGGCGATGGGGGTAACACAAAGGAATGCTCTGGCCTCCGAGAGAGGCAGCAGAGGCAAACCCGTTGATTGTGTATTGAATCAAAAAAGTTCTGGTGTGTGGAGATTCTTTAAATGGAGTTCGGTTGAATTAAGGAAGTTTTCACTCCAGAATTTGCAAAAGATTTCCTCCACTTGCCTAACATGCCGTGGAGCTCCCTCAAAGCCATCAAATGCTTGGTGAATATATTTCTTGTATAAAACATCAAATACAATGGAGGCTTTGAATTCTAGTAGCTGTCAGTCTACTTACTGGCAACCAACAATGTGCGGTTAGCTGCGACACTAACAACAATCTCATGAGTAAGTCTACTCTACTTAGTACTGACCCCTATATTACAATATTAGAGCTTGCGGTTTGATCTGTGTACGGTTTAGCTGCGATATCGAAAATAATCACACACCTATGCATGCATGCGTCATTATTTTTGGCAAGGTTGCTCTTTTTAGAACGCCAGCTGAGCCTTTGGTGGGTTACACTTACACGAGCTACCGGTATGGAGTAATGTCCGACTAATCCTAGTAATTGCATTATTCTGTGGACACGGCATAGACTGGTATCGAACCAACAATGTTGAACGGAGATGCGGCATTATTGGTAGAATGCTAACATAGATTAGACTAGAGGTCTAGAACCCTAGATTATAAAAGGTAGCGACTACGCTACCAGGTTTAGTGCCAATTAACTGAGGCATGAGATCATCAGATTAGCACTAGATCATAAAAGGTAGTGACTACGCTAGCAGGTTTAGTGCCAATTAAATATGGCATAAGATCATATGGTTGGCACTAGATCATAAGAGGTTGCGACTACGCTAGCAGGTTTAGTACCAATTACTGCGGTGGGAGACCCCGCGGGAAAGTAGTCTGGCTTGCACTAGAAGGGCTAGTGCAAGCCAGACTAGCGGGAAAGCCTCCCACCGCAGCACGCAATGGGTATTTAGGATTTTTGACTTCTTGTTTCGGTAGCGTTGGATGGTTGCCTTTTTGAGTGCCAACCAGACTACCTTTTTGAGAAATCACAGGTAGTCCTTTTTGGCCCATACCTTTTCCAGTATCTCCCAGCTACCCTTTTTGTACTTAAGCTAGTCCTATCTTGGTAGTCTCCCAACCAGACTAGATGCTGTGCTGGGTAGTCAAATATATATGTTCTGGGCCGTTCCGGGATTCAGGAAGTTCCAGTACGGCCCCCCATACCGGTATGGACCGGGCCGTTGCGAGATTACCGGGGCCGTTGCGAGATTGCCGAGGCCGTTGCGAGATTGCCGGGGCCGTTGCGGAATGAATATGTTCTGGTCCGGATTCAGTCCATACCGGAATGGACTGGATTCCGCAACGGACCGGTCCATTCCGGGATTGAAACCCGCAACACTAGTTTAACATAACATACTCTGCTCACTGTACCGCGACATTACCAAAATACCGTGACATTATCAACATATTGCGACATTACTTACCAGCATACCGTGATATTCCTGCTCCTACCATAATGTCAGTTGGTAAGCAGATAATGGCAGTATTGATTTGGATCAGTTTCACCCCCTAGGTTTCACTCCATCCGAAGCACAATTGAAGTAAATCTCAGTTGACCTTTGAGAAGTAATTCCTTAATATCCATTCAAGTACATGGTGAATAACAAGAGCTACCTAGGTATCGCAGAATTAAAGCATACCTCCGAGACCCAAACTTGAAGGCCCCAGCAGGCGATTTTCCAGCAACCAACCTGCGATGGAAGGCATTAAATGAAGATGAGCTACACAGGACGCACTGTATTTTAATTGTTGCCAAAAATAATGATGGGAAACGAGTGGTTATGGATGATGTAACATGTTCATGATAATTTGCTGCATGCAGAAAAGAACAAGACCTATAGTACTATTGACGAGAGGTATCATGGAATTACTCGTAGTGAAGTTTGAGCTTTTGTTATGTATATAATATATAATAGACTCGGTTTCCACTCAATTTGCCTTCATACATTGCCCAGAGTGCACGTATATGCCATCCCGGGGCAATCCTGGAACGGACCGGTCCATACCGGTATGGACTGAATCCCTGAACGGACCAGAACATATATAGTAGTTTCATGGACAAATCACCCAAGGGCGTATCCATATTACTGCTCAAAATATATGGGAAAAATATGTGATTGCAGAGAATAGGGTTGGCCGTAGGATCTGTGAATAGAAAGGGGATACGGGGGGTTTGAATGGCCATAATTATTGCTTCCACTTTATAATTGAGGCCTACACAACCTAGGGATGACCAATCTCTACGAAACTTTTCTTATTCCCCGGGTCAGTTGAGGAGGGACCTCCGGCGAGCAATTTCTTGGAGAATCTTAACCAAAAGTTGAAAGACAACAAGTGGGGTCTGTTCAAAATCACTGAGATAGTAGGGAAACATGCCGCCAGACTGGAACTTCCCCTCTCTCAAAGGCCCACCTGGTAATGTCGATAGCTTATCTACTACAACTGTTTCGAGAAGATCCAACATTCAAGAGAACAACAAAGCCTACCTACCCCAGTGTGCCAAATCGACGGGGAAGATGCCTGGCGAGTTGAGAAGATCTTTGGCGAACAGAAAAGAGGCCGCACAACCGAATTTAAAGTGAAATGCCTCGCATATCCTGACACCGAATTCACGTGGAAGAGGGAGGTGGTCTGAGACAGGACATGGACGAAATGGTGCTCAGCGAACTCATCAATAACAACAGGAATCAGATGAGAGCCTCGGCCAGCCCTCGCCCCCACCAAATTCAAAGACCACCGTGACCCGATTTACTTTATCTCTCGCGTCCTGAAATCATACGAGGAAAACTACACTATACTGGAGCTTGAAATGGCCGCGATGGTGTGGGCTATCCTAAAACTACAACGATACCTCGATGGAGCACGCTTCACAGTAGTCACAGACTACCAATCCTTGCTATCAATAACCCCATCGTCAACAAGTATAATCTACTCCTCCAGAGTCGACAAATGGCACATGTTACTTGCTCCATCAATAGGACAAATGACTCTCGTCCATCGTGCAGGAGCCTTACATACAATTGCAGACGCACTAAGCGAACTCCGAAAAAATAATAATGGCTATCTAATAGTCTGGTTGCTATCTAAGTGTGGCTACCTTGCCCAGTTGTGAAGTCATTACATGGTCGGGTTCTAATAGTCTGGTTCTAAGTGTCCTCTACGAGGGTGTTGTGCCAACCAGACTATCTAAGTGTGCCAGTTGGGCCAAAACTAGTCTGGTTAGGCCAAAACGAACACCGACCATGAGAGATAAGGAGACACTACGAGGAGTACAGGTCAACCTATGACTTTGCATCCTATATAAGCGCATATCCTCTGATAATGCATAGCAAGCTCCTGACGAGTTTTTTTGTTAGTAAAAATGACACACTAAGGGGCTAAAAACTGCATAACTGTACATTGCATGCATACTTGTTGGCGCCTTCCCAAATTCAGATTAGTGTGTACAGGCACTCCGAGATAGCATAAGTAAATAAAATTGGGTTACTAATGCTATTATGTGGCCTAGCTCAGCCACACGATATTATTGTTTGCGAGTAAAATTCTTGAAATAAGTCATGGCCATCACATTTGCGAGGTTCTCGCCACGGCTAACTTGGGAATATGGACGGAGCACACAACTATCTTTAGAAATGGCATCCAGCATCTCCGGTGAATCCGATGCACCCTGGTCAAGGCGTGACCCGTCTCGTGGATGATGGCGTTCATATCTTGCTTTTTATTCCCACTTTGCAATGGATTCGTGAGTCCAATATCAGGGCCGAATGCATACGCAGCAAGACCTGGTTGATCTGGCCAAGAAAACATATGTCGAATTTCCACTCTTGCCTTGACTGGCACGCGGGCAAAAAACTCAAATAGCCTCTTTGCGATGCCGGCGGAATATCAACCTTGCTTCCACCCGGTCCTGATACGTATACATTTTGAAATAAATTTTATTGTCTCTAATTTCACGTGCCTAACATCACCCCATACCCCCTGACGCAGAAGCTTTCATTATAGATTTCTTTTTTTCAAGATGTTTATGGGTCAGGTCTGCAGAGGCGGTATAAGGAGGCAGCTGGAGTAGATAAAATTAAGGACAAAAGTTAAAAGTTTGATTCAGCAGTTCCAGAGCTTGATTCCACAGCAAAGCCTCTTATTCCACATTGAGTATTCACAGTAATCAGATACTTCATAAGGCACCTTGCAGGTCTGGCAAAAAGCTTCCAGATTTCGATCAAACCACTGTATCAGTACACCAGGCCTTTACTGACGAGCTATAGCCTGAGTGTTATATGTACACCATACTGCACCAGGTATGAGTTCAGCCTAAAAAGTCGGATATTCTGCCCTGGTCAACAGCAACTAACACGGGTATTCGGATTCAGTGTTATAGCTTAAAGAGCAGAAGTCCCACATCTCGCACAGAGGTTAACCATGCACTTCAATTGTATGTTATTCAGACCGCACCCAGTACTGCAGCACTACCAGAAACATCAGCCTTGATTGAGTCTATTACTACTCTAACCAACCGCATGGCAGACCTCAATATGAAACGCAAGCAGCAATCACGCCTCGAGAAGTGGCTTAGATCTGATTAAAGTGGGTGGGAACGGGTCGGGGTATCATGGATTTAGTCGGGATATCATGTATTTAGTCGGTGTGTCATGTATTTAGTTTAATATCAGCTCTTTTTTCTCATTTTCGCCGGTACCGCATAAACCTGTCTTACTGCATCAAAATTACTCTGACGGATATTATGCAGTAAGAGAGGTTCGACTGTAGTGCAACCAGACTAAGGAGACGTGTCCCAGCACGTGTTAAAACAAAACTTTGTATGATCTCATCTTCGTTTCTTCTTATTGAATTTTCTGATACATAAACTGCATTTACATTTCCATATACATATTCTTATCAGAGTTGAGCAGAGACTGGAAGACTCACAGGCACGCGCCTTCATTAGGCACCGCATGTCCTTAACATTTTTAATTTTCTTGATACATCTCCTTATGAATCTAAAAGCACTGTATGACACGTTTCGCCAACTTTCATACTGTATACATACAAGGCAAAGATACATAGATGTTGCAGGCCTGCCTCTTCTGCGTTCTTATCTGTTACATATTTCACCTCTTCGTTTTAAATCTCATGTTACAATCAGAGCATGCATTCGGCATGGCAAGTCGGCCTTGGCGAGTCGGCCTTGGCAAATGTTAGTTCGTCCATTTAGCGCTGCATCACAGACAGAACACACAAGAGAGAACACACATAAGATTTGATTGCTCTCTTTCACATCTTGACCTCTTTCACATCTTGACCTCTTTCACATCTTGACCTCTTTCACATCGTGACCTCATAGTTCGTCCTTTTGCGAGTTCTCTGCTGCATCACAGACGATACACAAGAGAGCACACTCATAGGATCATCGCCCCACAACAAGATCTGATTGCTCTCTTTCACATCTTGCCCTCACTGTTCTGTCGTGCTCTATCGATCTGGCCTTATTGTTCCATACCCTAGTTCTTCTAAATGGGAGGAGTCTAAACGGGCCAAAGATTCAAGTAAGGTCTCGCCTATAGCAAGTACTGTTGGGAAAGCACAATTTGGCTAACTATAAGACAGGGCACGGGAATCAGCTCAAGGGAATAGAGCTGGTAGTTCAAAACCATTCATCCGGCGGCTCATCGGATTAGCAGCCTACGCAATCAGCTGCGGGTCCTATTGCCGATTCATCACTTATTATACCACTATATCGCTCGGTACGCAAGCATTGGAAGGACGAAATCGAAGATAATTTCGAGTATAGGTCGCTACCAGCTAGTCCGAGGGCTCGGTCGGGGACATCGGTATCACCATTTGTTGGGCTCAGCCAGAAATCAGCCTCCTTTGATAGAACCGAATATCTGAAGTACTCAGACCCACCATCGCCACAACCGGCTTCGCAGAATCCCAGTTGGGGCCAAGGGAATTCCCAAGGACATTCATCACCTCCCCTTTACTCTCAAGCCAAACGGCTCTGTAGACTTGCCACACTTCCATTTCGATATCGACGAGGAAATACCGGATTCGCAGCCTTCATTCCCTTCCTCGGCATATATTTCTACGGTTGAAGGCAGTGCAGACCTTAGCGGCAGTACCGTAGAAGGCCGGCTCGCTACCCTTCACTCCGCTACCGGGGTCACTTCAGGTACGTTCCGGGATGCCTTCGGCACCCTCCACTCACTCCCTACGTTAGTTCTTTTTGCATATGAAAACTAATTATTCTTGTTAGTATGTCGTGGGCACCTGAGTATATGCGTCTATTCGAGCTTGGTTTGCGGGGGGGCGACAGAGATGAGTCCCGATTTTACGGTCCTTACAACGCGCTCCTGAACCATTTGTTCCCAGTTAGCGAAGGTTTCATGATAGTCCCACAGTACAAGCGACCAGAAGAATCCAAATCTGTTGACTTCGCGACGACTTTCCTTGTTAGTCACAATGAACATCCGATATTTTTTCTTGAAGTCAAGGCCTCTGATCACATAAATCATATATCTACGAGGGGAGATGCAGACAAACAAATGCGAGAGAGGTTCAAAAAAGTGTTTGATGAAGTTAAAGTTGATATTCTGTACGGCGTTAGTGCTATTGGGACGAGATTTTGTGTCTACCAGGTCAATGCGGCTTCTGGCTATATTGAGCCAGAAGCCATTCCAGAAGATCCAATTCGAGTAACGGATACAGCTCCAGCGGCTCGTTGGGACTTAGATGTGATGACGGTTGAAGGAAGAAAGAGACTTCTGGAAGTTGTAGGGCATATCAAGACCATGTGTGAACAACTGTAAATGTTCGTTTCAGTTTCGTTGATATTTAGTTATTGATTCTTTGATAGATAGGAGTCTGTATTGGATCTATGTGGTCAGTTGCGAATTATTTGAGCAACGGTGTTCTTGTTTGAATTAGAGTTTTTTTTTTTTTCTTCAGAACCCCTCGTTGTGGTTTCTTCCTCTAGTTTTTATTGGGGGTGTCTGGGGGCGCAGTATAGATTTTATTTTGTTTCGCGGTAGTGACTTAACATTTAACATTGGAGGTAAGAAATTGCAATTAAAGAAGCACATGAAGCAACAGCTCATGGCGGAATTGAAAAAACGATGAAATATCTTACTGATTATTTTGAACACCAGTCCTTTTCCCCAACCTGTTAAGGACTATATCACTAGTTGCGATATTTGTCAATGGACAAAATATTCTAACAAACTAACTCTCGGACTTGTAATACTGTGAAATACAAGTGCAATGGCTCTGTGTCAAGACAAAGTGTGCAACCCAGCAGGATATGAGAAGAGCCAGCAGGATAGCTGCCTACCTTCTGCACACTAAAACCGAGGAGATAAAATTAACTCCTGCTGCTGCAGCTCCAATAGACATAATCTGTGATGCAGGGGAAGAAAAGATGGAGGAAAAAGCTACCTCCGGTATCCTGACAAAGCTTGGAGACTCACCAATATCCTGGGCATCTAGAAAACAAGACGTCATAACTCTCTCGTCAACAGAAGCTGAGTATATTGCCTTGAGTATGGGGGTGCAAGATGGGATGTGGCTGCGGAAAGTCATGGAGTTCCTGGAGGAGGACAGAATCCCAAGGGTATGGACCGACAATATAGGGGCAGCAACCTTAACGGAGAATCCGGATTTCCATCGCAGAACCAAACACATCCGGAGGTGACATCACTTCATTCGAGAATGCGCAGAGGAGGGGAATGTGACGGTGCATTGGGTACCAGGAAATGAAAACTCGGCTGATATGCTGACAAAAGTGGTGACAGGACCAAAGTTGGCCGAACTGAAAGAACAAGCGGGAATGACAAGCTCTGAGGGAATGACGAGCCCTGAGGGCGTTATCTCATTAGGAGGGCGTGTTGAAGCTAGGGATAATGCGATAACGCCAGACACGGGCATGGCCGGACGAGTTGATAGGGTCGGGTGTTCAGGATAAGGGCGGAGGATCTCCTTGAACTCTATTTTTGTATATAAAGAGGCAACAGCTCCGTCTCCTTCTGCTAGACAGACGAATAATATACTCTTCTCTCACATATACGGAAGAACGAATTCTTTCAAACCTCAACTATACGAAGCAGCCATAGATTTCAAGCGGAGTCTGTGTACTCGATTTACCCATATTCAGAGGGACTCAGGGCGCTGGCTGCAATGAGTTTATTCGATAAATTTCTACGCGTGATCCATGGAAGTATCATTACTCGCACAGCTAAGACTACGGGTGAAGTTTATCATGGGTATGTACAACTAGGAAATGTACACCTCCATATCATACACCTACTTATACGTATATACATAATAGTCATCCTTGGGGACAGGGTCTGGAAACACGGGCAAGTAGCCCTTTCGTTTTAGGAAAACGGGAAGGTTCACCACATCCCGTGAAACAGGAAGGGTGTGCAGATAAAAGCGGGAATACACTCGCACAGCCACGTACTCAAGATTACCTTAAAGAACCTCCAGTCCCAGAACCCAAGATGGCAAAGCACACAAGGCCCGGAATGGCAGATATCTACTTCCTTGAATCCCTGGTCAAGAAACCGTTGGTGGCAGAAACTGCTTTACTCCCCCTCAGCGAGGAACAAGCCGAGATTCTCGAAGCAGTAAAAGAGGGTGTGAATGTGTTTTTCACAGGACCTGCTGGGTCAGGGAAAACTTTGCTTGTTTCTCATATCAAACAGTATCTTGAGGAGCAAAACATTCCATTTGCTGTGACTGCTCCTACTGGAGTTGCAGCTTTGCTTTTAGGTGGGAACACAATCAACTCGTGGGCAGGGTTGGGGATAGGTGATCAACCGGTCTATCGCTACCTGGAAAGACTCAGACATGGAGGAAGCAAAGCCTCCCGTATGAACGAATTCAAGATTACTAAGGTTTTGATCATTGACGAGGTTTCCATGGTATACCGGTATCTTCAGCATTATTACCATAATTCCAGGGCTGACCATGAACTATTTTTAGCTCGCTCCAGATTTGTATCGGAAGGTTAACGCTCTTATAAAGCGACTGAGAAACAAGAAAGAGTTTATGGGTAAGTGTACCATAGTATAGATTGGCCGGATTGAATGTGCTAAAGCTACGTAGGTGGAATGCAAGTTATAGTCACTGGTGATTTCTTTCAGCTACCGCCTGTGGTCATTGAGGCGAACAGGACTTGTTACGAATGTGGTAGGTAGTATCCCAGGAAGGCCATTTAAGTTGCCAATACATACTAGTAAAGTCCCTAGTGCGCGGCTACTAATACTGTTGGCTAGGCACTTTGATAGACTTCAACACGAAACGGGAATACTTACCCCCCGATGATGAAATGGTCCTGTCATTAGACCCCTACCTAGAGACTGTGGGTGTATCTAATATTGACTGGACAACATGTTCACGCACACATCCACGAACTGGGAGAATCTGCGGTCATATATGGAACCCAACCATGAGATATGCGTATCAAACGCTGGATTGGCTTGAAGCCAACTTCAAAGACTTTACCCTGACTAAAGTCTATAGACAAAAGGACCAGCAATGGATTGATATGCTAGCAAAGATCAAGAAAGGAGAAGGGTTCCAGGATGGCAAAATTACGGCTGTTTTGGATGGCCTGAAGAGGCCTTTACCAACACTACCAAGTGGTATTAAACCTACCATTCTCCACACACACCGTGTAGCCTCTGAGCAGGAGAACGAACGGGAATACCAGAAACTAGACGGGGCTGAAGTATCTTACAGGGCTGTGGACTCTGGAGCCCACGTTCAAGGCTTGAGTGATCATGAGGACAAGATTATCAGAGGGTTAAAACAGAAAGATTTCATTGGGGAGCGTAAGTGACAGAAAACTAAACAACTTCTCACGACATGTGTACAGTATGCTTACTGACGAAACAATTTCTCTCGCAGCCTTTTTCAAGAATGTTGCTGCCCAAGGAACCCTTACCCTCAAACCAAGATGTCAGGTAATGCTTTTGACGAACCTATCCACAAAGGCTGGATTAGTGAACGGCTCCCGCGGAATAGTCACCTCCTTCAAGAGGTATACTAGAGCGCAACTGGAGAGCCTGGGGAAAGAAAAACTGTTCATGCTTTTCGGAAACGATCCATCAGCCACCAGCAAGGATGCTACTGTATCCATACCATTGGTGACATTCATCTCACCACCCTCTAATCCATCTCTAAAGCTTCAGTCCATACCAATCGTCCCACATATGTTTGATCAAAATATCTTGCAACCAGCAGGGTACTACCTAAAGCTAAGGCGAATTCAGTTACCCCTCGCTTTTGCCTGGGCAACCACGATTCATAAGTGCCAGGGGATGTCACTGGATTATGCCAAGGTCAATATCGAGAAGACATTCCTCCCAGGACAGGGGTATGTGGCTCTCAGTAGGGTCCGAAATACCCAGGGCCTGCAGATTATTGGAGAGCACGAGAACTGGGATCGAATATTTTTCTCGGATCCATCGGTGGACTGGTTTCTTGAACATTTAAAACAGAAGAAGGAAGATGAGGCCTTCAATTTATCACAGGATCAAGCGGAGGACAGCAACGTTGAAAAGCTTGGGCACTAGGACCGAACCCTGGGTGAGTGGTCTGTTATACATTATAAATTCAAGTCAGGTAAAGGCGAGTCACGTGGTAACAGCTCAGATGGAGTCTGGACGTATGTACATTGTAAATTAGCCTTCTTCTTCCTTTTTCCTATTGCCTCCCATCTCAGATCTGGGAAGAGTCCAGTTATTGGTAATATTTTGGCCATGACGATCCACGGGACTTACTCCACTTGTGAACTTCAGCCTCCAAATGCTCAAACACGATAAATCATGATCCACCCCCCCTGGGAAAGCAATGCTCAGATTTCTTATTTCTCCAACTGTTTAGCGAAACCATCAAATTTAAGGGCCACTACATCAGGCTCATTCGGGCGCAGTCTTGGGCATTGGAAAGTCTCAGGGAATATCACTCGATTATGTCATTGCTAACTTTGAGAAGGTCTTTACCTCGGGCAGGGTATGTGGTACTCAGTAGGGTTCGGAGTACTGAAGGCCTTCAGATCGAGGGAAACTATCCTAAGCGGGATAGTTGTTTTTATGCAGACCCAGTAGTGAATCGCCTTCTTTGAATATCTGCAACAAAAGAAGATGATCGAAGAGAAGCCTAGGAAGTAGAACAGAGATGCTAGAACCTACTACTAGCGATGGTTAATTTGCTACTGTTTTGTAGAGTTCATATCAAGTTTTGATCATGTAGCAGGAGGGACTGATGAACCGCCCTCAAGGCTATAAGCGAAAAGCTTGATGTCGACTTTCGTAAACACATACACCTGATGGGAGAGGAAGCAGAGCGGCAATTGACTTAACTCTAGATACAAAAGAACTTATATCCTCCGAATAACCCCATTGCTCAATTCCCCTTCCAAGGTCTAACCAGTCCACTTCTCATTATAAATCGCTAACATTCATAGGCCTATGCATGCTCAAGTTTGCATTCCCTCAATTCAATCAGCCGTAATCTACAACGCTTCAGCATTTATTCCACCGGCCATCCCCAGACGTAATGCACTTCATACAGATGCGTTTCTTTTATATACCTAAACAGCTTGTCAGTAGCACCTATGAAGAGAAGCAGCAACTGGCTTTCAGCGGTTGGAGAAGCTGTCAGCCAATATGTTCTCAGCGCCCAACGCAAGGGAAGCCCACTAAAAAAAATGTGGGACAGTGATTCCTGACGAACTTTGTGACGAAAATAAAGGATTAATTACAATCAAAAGGGCATACATTGGAAAAACCTTTTTTCCTGAGCAATTGGCAACCTTTTTGCAAGCTAACCCATCATCTTTGGGGCTCAAGCAGTCCCAATCCCACCTGTGAAGGTTTATTCTATATCTAAATAATACTAACTAAATTTTTGAGATATATATCCATCCACCTAAATATGCAGATTTACATTTTTTAAATCATATTTTTCCTAAATTTTGAATACGATGTATTCATTCCCACTGCCCGGGTTCTTTCTTAAAACCCAATCTTAAACCTATTTGTCGAGATCTCGTCGCGTTCAGTTCAGATCCCTTACCAATCCTTACGCATAGATACTGTAGAATTCTCAATGAGCTGGACTGGTTGCTTAATATAATACTGGACTGGATACTAGGCTAGTATTAGGCACCAGACACTGAATACTGGACGCTAAACTTGACTGACACTACAGTATATGTATGCATACATATGAAGGTTGAGACTCTATATAATCTCATGACATGTACAGTTATACTCGGAATAAAATCAACCTTAGCTGATACTCAACTGGGACCTTAGGTAGACTTTGATAGAGCCTCTATGTATAGTAAACTGTGAGCAGGTCGTACTTTCACAAAGGTCTCGTACAAGCTACTGGGGGTTTACGAAGAAGAATCCTACAGCCGTAGATTATCTATGATGGAAAGAAAAAAAATATCATTGTTAACAAAAGATATGCGCCAGATCAGGTTGAATGGTGTAACGGTAGCACATAAGATTCTGATTCTTGTGACCTGGGT
>WHUX01000248.1:0-69244 GCA_015179025.1 Terfezia claveryi | reverse complement strand
TGGGCAGACTGTCGCCCAATGACCAAATCCTCCACAATACATACACAGGTTATTGTCTCTGCGGTGTTTGCGGATTTCGGGGGTTAAGGGTCCACGCTTTTTCGTTATGGTCGAAAGGTCCATGGGTCTAGCGGCGGTACAACCGAAGTAGAAGGGGCTGGTGAACGGGTAGGGGTCGTGGATTGGTTGGAGCTGGAGCTCTAAGAGGGTGTTGGGTGCATAGGAGTTTAGCGCGGTTGTCCAGCTTAATACAAAGCTGGACAAATTCGTCGAAAGATTCTGGGGGAGAGGCTTGATAGGAAAGGGCTATTTTGAGCCCGGTATTAGCCCCGTTGGAAAAGAAGGATATTTTAGTCCTATCATTGTAGGCTAAAATTGTCGCGTGAGTTGCAAACTCAGCATGGTAAGAGGAGCAATTGCGGTCTCCTTGGCGGAGATTAAGCAATTTGCGTTCTGTAGTGGCGTGAGCATCGGGATCGTCGTAGGCATTTTTCAATGCCTTAGTGAAGGCTTCATAAGTAGGGAAATCTACGGTCCCACTTGTTTTGTTGAGGTGGGGCTCAAACCAATTGGCAGCAGATCCAGAGAGGTAGGAAGCAGCATAGGCAATTTTGGCTGCTTCACTAGTATATCGAGAGGGATTGGAGGAGAACACCAAAGAAAGCTTGGTGAGAAATCGAGTGAATTTTGATCGAGTGCCATCAAAATTCTCAGGCTCATGGACTTTAGTGGCACGAGTGGAGGTAGGCGCTGAAGCCGGTCATGGAGGAGGCTTGGGAGGGTTAAGCCATATTGATATCCGCGGTTATAATAGATCCAGAGTGACTCAGTTGAGGTAGAAGTGCCTATGAGTGGTTGAGTGAAAGTTGATGGTACTCCGCATGCTGACTGTATGCCGGCACCATGGGCTGCATGAATGGCGGTGAAAAACGAGGCGGGAGTTCCTGCAGGAATATGTGGTAGAGCAGAAGGAGGGGTATTGTCAGTTTGGAGGGCAGCGACCAAGGTGCGCCATATAGCAATTTTAGAAGGTGGAGCAGAGCCGGAGGCCTCCATACGTGCTTCGGACATATTTATTTGTAGCGGAGACTATATACGACGCAACAAAATGTTATGGACGGAGGTTGGAAGGTAATTCCCGCGTCGACGTGGTAACAATGACTTATTCTGGTTCGGGGTATCACCTGCGATCGCAGGTGATGGACGCGAGTGTCGAGGTATCGCACACGTAGAGAGCTCTATGTGTGTGATCAGGTGTCTAGGGACTTCAGGCGAAACTAAAGTCGTGCGAGGTATCGAGGTCAAGGTCGAGAAGGCGAGGTAGTTTGAGCTACTCTCAAGAACAGTGGTGCAGATATATTCGTATAACAACTAGGTACAGGAAGGTAAACAAGTTGTTGCATGGGGAAGAAAGAAACAGAATACAGATGGCAAGAACAGGCTTCTTTTATAGAGATCCTGTCTCCATCTCGAACAACACCTTTTTGGCTAACACAACGGTCTAGACAAAGGATAACGGAAGATGAACACGCAAGCCAGCTCACGGATACACGGATCCTGTGAGATCGTCGAGAACGCGGCGTCTGGCAATAACGGATAATGCTGGTACGAACAGAAGACCTGAAGAATTGTACATAAGCGAAGGTGAAATTTCTGATAAGCTAAAGAAAGAGTTTTGAGCGAGAGCAGGTTGTTCCCAATCTGAGAGTCGTGCCAGTTTTGGTTCGACTCTCAAATAAGGTCTGGGTCAAAATAGGGTTCGAGGGTTTCCGGGGTATTTCTTAAATCTGAGAGTCGTGCCAGTTTTGGTCCGACTCTCAAATAAGGTTTAGGTCAAAATAGGGTTCGAGGGTTTCCGGGGTATTTCCTAAATCTGAGAGTCGTGCTAGTTTTGGTTCGACTCTCAAATAAGGTCTGGGTCAAAATAGGGTTCGAGGTTTTCCAGGGTATTTCCTAGTTTGAGAGTCGTGCCAGTTTTGGTTCGACTCTCAAGTGTCGAATCCATAAGCGAGCGACAAGGACTTCCGGGATGCGGTCGGATGTCGGCTAGCCAGGAGAGGCAGGGTCGAGAACATAGTCACATGATATACTTTGGCAAGTGCGTGGGTTGCCGGCGATATCGATCAGGGTTAGGATCGTGATTCGAGAGGGTTCGTAACAGAGCTGCAGAAGAAAACAGGGGTTAACTATATGGGCAACACAGATAGATATAATACAAGCTTGCAAAATCCATCATAAAAGGAAAAAAATTAAGGAATGGGATCCGACCGAAGCCTCATAAAGCAATAGGAAGTTTTGAAAGCAACAACTGCGCTTGGAATGAAGCCCAACATGCACCACAAATCTGGGTTGCGAAAACGTTTACTATGGCAAGTGGAGACAATGGGAAGAGATATGGAGTCAATATACTGAACACGAGTAATGATTTACTCCCAAAAAAACACACGATAGGACATATATTCAACAGCCAATAGCAATATTAACAATAAGAGCAACACAATACAGAGTATTGAGTATTTATTCTTTCCAAAATCAAAAGTATGTATTACAGATTTTCAGACCCTGAAATTCACTGCTTTTGCTCAAGGGGATAATTAAATACCAGGTTGCTGACGAAATCTGCCCTGCTATTCACCTCTACCTCTCTTTGTCTGTCATCCTCCTCTTGTGACTTGAGCTGCAGGCTAGCGATGCAAGCATCAAATGCCTGAATGATTTTATCATAGGTACCACATCGAGCAGCCTCACTAACTGGAGTTCCCAGCCTGCCTTTTATTTCCTTAGATAACCCCAATGCCGTTAGACCCTCCAAAGTCTTAACGTCTATGTGGCCATAGAATAAAATGTCTCTAAATTGAATGCAAGCTCCCTGAGTGGAATAAACCTTTTGCGCAAATTATCTAACACCCATTCCTCAAAAAAGACTGTAACATCCGCCTTCTTCTTATCAACAAATTCCGGAGCTCTCAAGCCTTTTACCCATGATGCCAAGTTTCTGTAAGGGTTCTGTATACATAACCATACAAGGACGTAGAAGAAGGACTCGAGATCATGCCGCCAGGTACGATAGACTGGAGACTCCTGAAGAAGTAGCTCTAGAGCCATAAAAGGAGCAGTTCCGGTTCTACACGGTAATTGTTCTGGTGAGAAATCTGGCTTAAGTTGATGTGCATAATCGAGGTCAATCAGAAAGCCCTTGAGACCAGATGAATCGTTTATTCGAGTTCTCATGATGTTATTAATTGATACATCGCAATGCAATATCCCGGCTTTCTCATATAGCGACCGGTGGTTCTTAATCGTATCACACAGGATTTCTGCTAGCTGTAGAGGTTGAACATTACAATTCAACCCCACCCCCATATTTCTTACCACCATAAAACTGCGAGTACGAGCTTGCAACACATCATAATCCTTGACTTTCCGAGCCTTGGAAGGGCGAGTCCGATCTAGGCAACATCTGGAGTGCTTTCTTGAATCCGCCCCAATCTGTGAATTTATGCCTGGGCTTTTGATGAAAGGATACCTTTTGTCCGGCAAATCGATTTTGGCCGTCCTTCCCCATCTTCATCATCCGAGTATATTGTGATGAGAACTGTGTCTACTGCACTCTTTCGGCAGCTCTTGCTCTTCTGGGGTGTAGGTGCCGATGACTTTGTTTCTTCTATTCCTCCGTTTCCTCTGTGTCTTCAGGTTCGCCGCCATGATTCCACTCGATAGGTATTGCTTCTGAATAATCAAACCATTGGCGAACATTATTCTCTTCTTCCCCGTCCCTACTCACGACATCCGCGTCGCATGCAACAATAATATCGAGGGAGCCAAAGACCCCCTTTTGCTTGTCCAGGTGCCAGAGATTACTCTCACAAGAAAGCTTGTTGTCCCGCCAGGCCTCTTTTACAACACATATCTTGCCAGCACACTCCTTGCACGTACTGCAATTGGTGTCAGTACAAATACCCGAGCCCCATGTCCCCCAACTATCACAATCTTTTGCTAGCCAGCATAGCGTAGCCCGGGTGACGATGGCAGGGCTCCAACTGAGGATCCGCATAAGTTGAAATTTTTTGTTGCCTAAATGCAGATAGGCGGGGTTTGCAGAGCCACCCATGGAGGGAAGGAATACCTCGCCTAAGGTATCCTTGTACCGCTCGTCAAAACCCAGCTGAGAGGCAGTCATCACCATGTAGCAAAGTAGCCCATGAATAAAGAAATTCTGGCCAGGTTCAGTTGATATGTTATAGAAAACACTGATGGAAATGCCAACACGGTCAAACATCCAGAAGCGGGCTCGCTCCCCATACATGGTAAATGCATGCATAAAGCGCCTTCCTGGTTGTGCGCCGAATGCTTCCCGGACATATCGAGCAAGCTGCAAGATAAGGCTCTTTCCAAGGTCCATTTTTGAATTTGATTTGAACTCCTCAAGAACTAGGACATCTTTCCATGAATGATTGGATTTAGCATGAGGTGTATCTAACTTTCGAGACAAGCATATATCTAGTTTGCATTGTGCACCATGGTATGCGTCCTTCAGGCGAGTATCGCTAGAACCATAGTACCATCGACCAGCAACATTAAGTCCAAGATCAGTAATCTGTTGGCTAAATTTTCCGAACCATTCTATGCCGAGATTCTCAAATAATATGTTATCAGTACCTTTTGCAGACATGAGCCAGTCAACCACGGTGGTAGATGCCATCACAGAATGCATTTGCAGGACAACAGTTTCGAATAATTTGTCGAACCCTTGAAACTCCCTGTAAATAGTACCCTCTAACTCTGACTCCAATAAGGGAGTCAAATAGTCTCGCGTCTGATTTCCGGGAGTGCTCATCGAGGAGGATTTCACTTTGTAGGTTACTAATGGTGAGCTCGGTGCCCAGGAGGGAAAAGTTGTCGAATCTGGTACTGGCGAAGGTACAGTCGGTGGATACTCGAAAATACCTATACAGTAGTAAGCAATTTTACCTTCAACAGCGCAAGGTTCGATATAAGTATTTACCTCGTGGTCTTTTGCTAGTGACTTTGTCTCTCAAATGCAAAATAGTAACTGCTGCACCATCCGACAATACGTACGGAATTTGAAGAAGTTTCTCCCTGGTTAGTTGTAGGAAAACTAGACCGGAGACCTTGTTTTTGTGGATGTTATTGATGTTTTCATTATCTAGTTCATACTGGCCTTTGTTGGCTTCAAGATAGACCAATACATCTAATCGCTTCCATAACTCTGGGTCTACGTTGCTGAGGCCGTCGGGGATAACCACTGCAGGAGTGGCCATTTTGGCACTTTGGTCTGTATAACAAGAAGGAAGAGGTATGAAATTAATGCGAGAGAGAAATAGTACGACAACAGTAAATTGTACCCATAAGTGAAGGCTGAATGAGCTGCTTCCTTGCAGCACGTAAGCCAACAAGCTAATGCAACCAGAGTAATGCAGATCAATTACCGGGTGTGTACGTTTTGTAGGAAGGGTCTCAAGCAGAACACGCTAATAATTATACTATTTTATAAAGGAAAAGCAGCAGTATAGATATCTAGCTGTTTTAGAATGCAGAAAAGGGGCTCGTCATGATGAGGCATCACCACATCTATTTCCGTCTATTCCTATTTACAATTCCCATGACCTATGTCTATTTACAATATCTTCAGCACAAACACTTGTCAGACTACCTAATGTGACCTGTACATGATTAGCCTATTCTTCTATTCATTGACTTTGTACTGTATTGTCGTCTAGGTTAAGCTGATTCATCAACTCATATGCTGAATAAAGTTACTATTGTACCTACTTAAAGCTTTCTCATATCTAACTAATAATATTTGCTCTCTCAGCATTTCGCCTATTATACTCATTTTCAACCTACACAGTGCCCATAGTCTCATACACTTTCATACCACACTCCTCAACCATCATCAAGTACCCCTTTCATTGTACTGGAGTCAACACTTTGATTTTAGTATCAAGATGAAAGATGTATCAGTATGGAAGTAAGTATTGTCTGTGAAACTTGTAATAATACCGTAAATTTTCATCAAACCTAACCAACTCCTTTCTCTTTGCTATACACTCCTCAACAGTATTAAGCTCACGAGCAAGTAATTTCAGAATAGGAACTAGCAGCTAACCTATTTCTGTATACTGTTTTATACAAACAGCAAGTTTGCGATTTCGGAAGTGACTTTTAGCTAGTTCAGCTTAGTTGTCAACATCATTCACAGCATCCATAATATTTAAAATCATGTCATAAATTCTATGCAATGCTACTTGCCCTTTGGATAGCCCTGCACCAGACTTCAGCTTGTGATGCTATACCTTACAGGCATTTGTAGTAGTGGCTTGAAGAAGAAAAGGGCTATACTGCCGAGCATATATAGCCCACTTAGGTGCATTCTGAAGCTAGTAGGTGTGAATATATTTTGCAGTTTCTTCGTCAGCAGCTGCAATTGCCTCTTCACATAGCTCACGATTTTTAATCAGAAGGGTCTCAAGCAGAATACACTAATAATTTTACTATCTTAAAAAGGAAAAGCAACAGCATAGATATCTAGCTGTTTTAGAATGCAGAAAAGGGGCTCGTCATGACGAGGCATACCTACATCTATTCCCGCTATACAATATCACCACTATACAATATCTCTGTTATACAATATCATAGCTATACAATATCACCATCAACAAATCAAAATGTCTACTGAAGCCATGATGCCAATCTCTGCTGATGCTCTCTACTACTATACTATATTGTTCGAGCTCAGCAAACTAGTTACAATACCCCCCAAATATTTGATGAGATATAGCCATATATGGATTCGGTTTATTCAAAGCTTCTGCAAGAGTGGCTGCAAGCTTATGGTATAGTACGTATTCAGAAATATGAGTGCAAAGTTTGAAAAAGCAGAAAGTCAAGTATAGCTCAAGTTGCAGATACTAATGGTAAGGTTATTAAACGCCGGCAAAGTAGTATTCAAAATGCCAACCTTTGCAATGTCCAATTTAAGGTCTCGTGTCTAGTTGATATCACAGCTGTTACCATTAAGTGCCTAGATAAACATACCCATACCCATGATATTGAAGAAAGCTTTCGGATAAAAAAACCAAGTATATTAGTAGGATATATTAAGTTTGAAGTAGTCAAAAATTACTCTGCTTCTTAGATTTATTATGCTATCCATGGTACTGGTACACATAAAGGTGCTGAGTAGCTGAAAGACCTTGGTGGCTTATCTTTGAAAATGTTTATATGGCTCTTCATTAATGAGGTATAATATAGCTAATGAATTCATTATAGAGCAAAGATATTATGAATTTAAAGTAGGGATTGGAGTCAGCAGACTTACAGGCACTTCCACATGGCAAGCTGTTTGAGGATAATATTCTTCATACTTGCAGTTTATTAAAGAAATGCGGATGGTTATTTGAACAGCTACATGTAGTCAATAGTAAGAAGGAGTAAAGATAAGGATTAGTTTTTGCTCATCCTACAGGCTTTCAATACTATAAAGGCGAGGCTGTTTTATGCAATTTGATACTACACATAAGCTCAATCGATGGGGTCACAACATGTTCTCATTTCTTGTTTGTAATGAGTATAATATATGGATTCCGACCATACACTTGGTTGTTGAGCAAGTGAATGGAGATATTATTGCTGAAGGATTAAGGCATATTAAGCAGTGGTGCAGTAGTATGTATGAATTTTAGTGAAACCTCTCTCCATATGAACCTGCTATATGAACCCTCTATATGAACCTGCCATATGAGACCACTAACCTCCGAATAGCCTAGAATATTCTAGATTAAGCTTATACTAACGTCCATTTAGGTAAATGGCAGCCACATTATATTATAACCAATGATTCTGCAATCAAACAGTATGCAATCCACCTGGCATTTCCAAGTCTCAATGCAGGTGAGCAGGAGGTAGCTCATCTTCTTTGCTCAGTTCACTCCAACTGAATACTTCTCCAGTGACTTGGCTCTAATACCTACAAGTTTATATACTAGCTTCTCAAGTATGCTATGTACTGCTTCACTAAGATCAAAAATCGTGAGCTATGTGAAGAGGTAATTGCAGCTGCTGATGAAGAAACTAAATAATTTGTTCGTATCTACTGGCTTCAGAATGCACCTAAGTGGGCAATGTATGCTCGGTAGCATAGCCCTTTCCTCCTTCAAGCCACTACTACAAACACCTGTGAAGCATGGCATCGTAAGCTGAAGTCTGGTGCAGGGCTATCCAAAGGGCAAGTGGCATCTTATGGAATTTATAGCATAATTTTAAATATCATGGATACTATGAATGATATTAACAACTGAGCTAAACTGGCCAAAAGTCACTTCTAAAATCACAAACTTGCTGTTTGTATAAAACAGTATACAGAAATAGGTTAGCTGCCAGTTCCTATTCAGAAATTACTTGCCCATAAGCTTGATGCTGTTAAGGAGCGCATAGTGAAAGGAAAGGAGTTACCTAGGTTTGATGAAAATTTATGGTATTATTGCAAGTTTTACAGACAATACTTGCTTCCATACCGACACATCTTCCATCTTGATACTGAAATCAAAGTGTTGACTCTAGCGCAGTTGAAGGGGTACTTGATGATGTTTGAGGAGTGCATCAGCAAAAAAAAATGTGCATTAGAACGTACCACCAAGCGTCCGGACGCGAGTTTGCATCCTGTGCGTCCTGTGCGTCTGAATGCACTAGAACGTTGCCCCCTCGCCTGTAACGCAATACCAATGCTGGGCAGTTGCTCTCGCATCTGGGACGCACTGGAACGTTGCCCCCTCGCCTAGGACGCAACACCAATGCTGGGCAGTTGATCTCGCATCTGGGATGCACTGGGATGTTGGCCCCGTACCAGGGATGTAAGCATACATGCAACCTTTGTCCCGACGCACTTGGAAATACAACCCGCTTACAGCTTGCATCTGCTACATTCTTACACTAGCCAGCTATGTAGCCGGGTTTGCAACCTTTGAATATGCATACAGCAGAAATATTCATTGTATTCGCCAATTATTATATACACAGAGAGGTATTTAGCAATAGATATGTACACGGAACATTTGTGCAGCAACACTCGCTCTAACCCTTGGCCAAACCTTCGCTCTAACTCTCGTTGTATCCATCGCTCTAACTCTCACTCTAACTCTCGCTCTAAATCTCGCTCTAATGCTCTCTCTAATACTCGCTGTAATATGCTGGGAATAATGAGCAAAGGGAAAAAGCGCGGGGAAGGGAAGTATATATACAGGAAAACCATAGTTGCGAAGGCCGACCGCTAAGGCCAACAATTTAGACTTTCCGAAGACAATGAGATAAGGGATAATAAGAGAAGTGGCACGACAGTGATCAACGGCGCTCAGCCCCCTATTCGCACGTGGGTGCCGTACTACTCAATGCCTGGCATGGTAATAGTCATATTGGGAAATCGTAGTCGTGGTACTGCAACTGAGACAAGTACTGTAGAGTTCATGCTTTGTGATATATCCCGTAGGAATTCATGCATTCACGGGCATATATATATAAGTATCCGAAAGCACGAGTTTCTCGCACATATATATATATGTCTCCAAAAGCACGAGTTTCTCGCATATATATATATAAGTCTCCAAAAGCACGAGTTTCTCCCACATATATATATATGTCTCCAAAAGCACGAGTTTCTTACATATCTATATATAAGTCTGCGAATGTATGGATTTCTCGCATATATATATATATGTCTCCAAAAGCACGAGTTTCTTGCACATATATATATATGTTTCCAAAAGCACGAGTTTCTTGCATATATATATAAGTCTCCAAAAGCACGAGTTTCTCGCATATATATATATATATGTCTCCAAAAGCACGAGCTTCTTGCATATATATATATATGTTTTCAAAAGCACGAGTTTCTCGCACATATATATATATGTCTCCAAAACCACGAGTTTCTCGTATATATATATATAAGTCTCCAAAAGCACGAGTTTCTCGCATATATATATATATAAGCGCGCGAATGCATGGATTTCTCGCATATATATATATAGCGAATGCATGGATTTCTCGCATATATATACTTATATAAGCCCGCGCATGCATGAATTCCTACGAGATATATTACAAAGCGAGAACTCCGCAGTACTTGTCTCGGTCGCAGTACCACGACTACGATTTCCCAATATGACTATTACCACGCCAGGCATTGAGTAGTACGTGGGGCTGAGCGCCGTTGATCACTGTCGTACCACTTCTCTTATTATCCCTTATCTCATTGTCTTCGGAAAGTCTAAATTGTCGGCCTTAGCAGTCGGCCTTGGCAACTATGGTTTTCCTATATATATACTTCCCTTCCCTGCGCTTTTTCCCTTTGCTCATTATTCCCAGCGTATTACAGCGAGTATTAGAGAGAGCATTAGAGCGAGAGTTAGAGCGATGGATACAACGAGAGTTAGAGCGAAGGTTAGGCCAAGGGTTAGAGCGAGTGTTGCTGCACAAATGTTCCGTGTACATATCTATTGCTAAATACCTCTCTGTGTATATAATAATTGGCGAATATAATGAATATTTCTGCTGCATGCATATGCAAAGGTTGCAAACCCGACTACATAGCTGGCTGGTATAATCACGTAGCAGATGCAAGTTGTAAGCGGGTTGTGTTTCAAAGTGCATCGGGACAAAGGTTGCATATATGCTTGCGTCCCAGGCACGGGGACAACATCCCAGTGCATCCCAGATGCGGGAGCAACTGCCCAGCATTGGTGTTGCGTCCCAGGCGAGGGGGCAACGTGCCAGTGCGTCCCAGATGTGAGAGCAACTGCCCAGCATTGATGTTGCGTCCCAGGTGTGTGATCAATGTTACAGTGCGTCCTAGACACGAGTGCAACTGCCAAAAATTGGTGTTGCGTCCCAGACATGTGAGCAACGTCCCAGTGCATCAGGACGGTAGCGCAACAAGCATTGGCGTCCTGATTTTGAGTTATCGTCCCATGCGTTACATGCGTCTGACGCATAGAACGCAAATATTATTTTTGCTAATGTGTGGTATGGAAGTATATGAGACTATGGGCACTGTGTGGGTTGAAAATGAGTATAGTGGGTGAAATACTGAGAGAGCAAATATTATTAGTCGAGTACAAGAAAGCTTTGAGCAGGTACAACAGCAGCTCTATTCAGTATATGAGTTGATAGATCATTTTAAACTAGATGACAATATAGTACAAAGTCAGTGAATGGAAGAATGGGCTAATCATGTACAGGTCACATTGGGTAGTCTGACAAGTGTTCATGTTGAAGACATTGTAAATAGATATAAGCTATGGGAATTGTAAATAGGAATAGACGGGAATAGATGTAGTAATACCTCGTCATAACGAGCCTCTTTTCTGCTTTCTAAAACAGCTAGATATCTATGCTGCTGCTTTTCCTTTATAAGATAGTATAATTATTAGCATATTTTGCTTGAGACCCTTCCATCTTGCTACAGACGTTTTGTCAGCAACTGAAACCTTCACCAAGCTTTGGATTGTTGGTGTCGCTGAAAAACGTCTGGAAACAAACCTGAGCGAAATGGAATAGAGAGGTTTTGCACCCTTGTAAAATTGACAGTAACTACAGCAACCAGACTAGCTAATGCACCTGCCAGGTTTATGCTTAAGACTGATAGAGATAAAAAGATATCAACTTGACATCGATGTCAAGCAGAAATCTATGGACGATATCGGAGGATCTTAGCATTATTGTCCACAACAAATATCTGAAGATAGTTAGCCTTTGTATATTAGTATCAAAATGCCTTATGTGTACCAAATAATTCAAACATTACGTATACATATACTTATATATATTTTAGTACATATACTACACGTATCAAAAATGTCACAAACCCCATTTCCTACCGACCTAGTATCAGAACAGCCCACCCAAGATATAGAGGTGGCCTATTATTATCTTCTTCTTCATCATCGAAAGATTCCGCCTTCATATACTGCCCCACTAGCAGTACCCCCAACATAAGCATGCCCGAGTCATCTGCCATGTTTGTCTGTCATTGCAGGTTGCTGCTTACTAAAAAGAGATATCAATCAGAGTTTGCAAAACCTCTTATTCTGTACTTTCGTGCTTACTAGGATCAAAGTGCGCTACATGAGTTGTGAGATTCTCTAATAGCCATGTCCCCGCAGTCTTATTAAGCGGTTACTGGCCGCCGCAATGCGGGAACACAGGCCGCATGCGGCAAACATTCCACGTGATCGTTGTGTTACATAATAACTGACGCTAGCATAGATATATAGAGGTCGCAAATGCATGAATTCCATAGATATATAGAGGCCGCAATTGCATGAATATAGAAGCCACAAATGCATGAATATAGAGGCCTCAATGAAATACATAAATATAGAGGCCACAAATACATAAATATAGAGGCCGCAATTAAATACATGAATATAGAGGCCGTAAAAGCATGAATAGAGGCGGCAAATGCATGAATATAGAGGCCCACAACCACCGCAAGTGGCAACACAACTACCGCAACAACCACCACAAGTGGCAACACAACCACCGAACCACCGCAACAATTACCGCAACCACCGCAACAACTACCGCAATAACCACCGCAACCACCGCAACAACCACCGCAAGTAGCAATACAACTACCGCAACCACCGCAACAACCACCGCAACCACCGCAACAACCTCCGCAACCACCGCAACAACCACCGCAACCACCGCAACAACCACCGCAACCACCGCAACAACCACCGCAAGTGGCAACCCAACCACCGCAAGCGCACTTCACCTAGGCAGTTCACTATCAATACCACTTCGTAAATTGCCCAATTCAGCGAATATTTTAAACCTTTGGGGAATCAAGTTCAGAAACTACCGCTATAAAGAACGCTATAGATATATAGAGGCCGCAAATGCATGAGGCAGCAAATACATGATATAGAGGCCACAAATGCATGAATTCCTAATGTATATTGATAGTAATTCTACTATATTGCTAAGGAATTGGTGCTTCTATTGGGCTCTGCCTGCAAGACCGCTTGACTTCATTGAAATCTTAACTAGCCTTACAATAAGGGCGCTTGATTTCAACAGACTACTACTTGATTCCGATAGACTACTGCTCAAGCACCAATTCCTTAGAAACATAGTAGAACTACTATCAACACCAAACATCAGGAATTCATGCATTTGTGGCCTCATGCATTTGCGGCCTCCATGGAATTCAGGCATTTGCGGCCTCTATATTCATGCATTTGCAGCCTCATGCATTTGTGGCCTCCATGGAATTCATGCATTTGCGGGCTCTATATATCTATGAAGTTCATATATTTGTGCATTTGCGGTCTCATGCATTTGCGGCCTCTATTCATGCTCTATATTCATGCATTTACGGCCTCATGTATTTGTGGCCTCCATGGAATTCATGTATTTGCAGCATGCATTTGCGGCCTCCATAGAATTCAGGCATTTGCAGCCTCTATATATCTATGAAGTTCATATATTTGCGGCCTCTAGGTACATTCATGCATTTGCGGCCTCATGCGTTTGCGGCCTCTATTCATGCATTTGCGGCCTCTATATTCATGCATTTGTGGCCTCATGCATTTGCGGCCTCTATATACCCAGTTTGGCGGGGTCTTGTGCCAACTAGACTAATATATATATAGTCTGGTTGGTACAATCCTCTCGTAATATACTGTACCAAAAAGGGGGATGTTATCGCACGAGCAGCGCTGTCGCGTTCCTATGTTATTGTGGATACTTTAATGTTAGTCGGCAACTCCTATTTATTTCCGTATACATAAGACAACTTTATTTTAGTGGCGTCGCGAAGCACATAGTACGCATTGTCTGGAATACTGTTGCTTTAGTAAGTATTGTGGAGACTAAAATGTTCGCCACCGTGTTGTCCAGAATACCGTTGCTTTAGTAAGTATTGTGGAGACTAAAAATGGTCGCTATTATATTGTCAAGAATACCGTTGCGATATAGTAGTGCTAAAATGCAGCTTATAACCACGCTAGAACAGGCTATGCACACGCTAACAGCTCTGGAATCTTGGCACTAGAGCAGATTTCAGAGCAGATTTCGGAGCAGATTTCGGAGCACATTTCGGAGCAGATTTTGGAGCAGATTTCGGAGCAGATTCCGGAGCAGATTTCGGAGCAGATTTCGGAGCAGACTTCAGATCGAGAATATGTACAGCGGAAATATTCATTTTATTCACTAATTATAATAGTATACACAGCGTACTAATACTCGCTACAACACTCGCTCTAATACTCGCTACAACACTCGCTCTAATACTCGCTCTAATCTCGTTACAACACTCGCTCTAATACTCGCTCTAATACTCGCTACAATACTCGCTCTAATACTCACTCTAATACTCGCTACAATACTCGCTCTAATACTCACTCTAATACTTGCCCTAATATGCTTTGGAAATCATACAAGACATTGGATAAAGAGCAAAGGGAAAAGGTGCGAGGGGGGAAGGTATATATACAGGAAAACTATAGTTGCCAAGCCCGATTGCCAAGGCCGACAATATAGACTTTCCGGAGACAATGAGATAATGGATAATAAGATGGGGTGGCATGACAGTGCTCAGCCCCGCTCAGCCCACTATCGCGCGCGGGTGCAGTACTACTCAATGCCTAACCTGGTAATAGTCATATTGGGAAATCGTAGTCGTAGTACTATGATATGTAGGTATGGAGTTCACGCTTTGTGATATGTATCGTAGGAAGTTATGCCTTCACAGCCTATTTATATATATCCAAGAAACTCATGCATTCGAGGCTTAAATGCATAGAGGCCGCGAAAGTATGAATTCCATGCATATCTAGAGATCGTGAAAGCATGAAATCCATGCATATATATATATAAGCCTCGAATGCATGAGTTTCTTGGATATATATATATAGGCCGTGAAGGCATAACTTCCTGCGATACATATCACAAAGCTGAACTCCACACATATCGCAGTACTACGACTACGATTTCCCAATATGACTATTACCAGGTCAGGCATTGAGTAGTATAGCACCCGCGCGCGACAGTGGGCTGAGCGGGGCTGAGCACTGTCATGCCACCTCTCTTATTATCCATTATCTCATAGTCTTCGGAAAGTCTATATTGTCGGCCTTGGCAATCGGGCTTGGCCACTATTGTTTTCCGGTATCTATACTTCGCTTACTCATGCTTTTTTCCTTTGCTCTTTATCCAATGTCTTATAAAATTTCTAAGGCATATTACAGCAAGTATTAGAGTGTGTATTAGAGCGAGTATTAGAGTGATTATTAGAGCGAGTATTAGAGCGAAGTGTTGTAGCGAGTATTAGAGCGAGTATTAGAGCGAGTGTTGTAGCGAGTATTAGAGCGAGTATTAGAGCGAGTGTTGTAGCGAGTATTAGAGCGAGTATTAGAGCGAGTATTAGAGCGAGTATTAGAGTGATATTATATTTGACCAACTTCGTGTATCAACATTACACTGCTATTTTATTTAACCAACTTCGTGTATCAACATTACACCACTATTTTATTTAACCAACTTCGGGTCTCACCAAACTACGGAGTTATTGCTATCCAGGATTGCTGTGGTATTCTCGGAAGTATGTGGTATGACCTAACTTTATTCGTAAGGCCGATAAAGTTCAGCCACCCGGACAGTGCTCTTGGTATTCATAGAGAAGCGGAATCACCACCCGAGCGATAACATCCCCCTTTTTGGTACAGTATATATCTCTACGAGAGGCTAGTGCTAGCCAGACTAATGGGCACGAGACAAGTATATATAAATGGAATTCATGCATCCCAATAGACGTTAGTGCCGTCTCACGTTAGCGTGCCTTGGGCCTTGGCAAAGTCACCGCAAAATACTATTGCGGCCGCATTGCATATTTATTACGACATGTGGCGTGTTCGGCCGATTTAGTTCTCGTAGCAAATTTGATGCACATACGTTGTCGCTCAGGTTTGTTTCCAGACGTTTTTCAGACGACACCTACCAATCCGAAGCTTGGCGAAGGTTTTAAGTAGCTGACTAAAACGTCTGTTGCGAGACTGCGCATATGTCGTTGTGATAGCGCTACTGAATAACTCGAGCTCTACGATACAGTAGGTACACATGGAACTAATACTAATTCTACCTTGCTGGCAAACAGAATCTCGGTCTACCTAGGTACAATTGGTATTAGTTCCTTGAGTACCCGTATACACTACACTCAAACCTTGCTACTCGTGCCTAACAGGGGTTCCCCTTGGCGCATTGCAAACCTGGCTATAGTGAAACTCGACGTACGGAATATGGCTGGCTGTACCGAAGGGATTTGTCAGACCATTCCTGCACGCCACTAAAGTACAGTGAAATTGAAACATAGCAAAACTTTATTGGCTATAGTGAAACTAGTAGTGCGCTAACAAAATAAATGGGGCTTACTTGACGACACTACACTAGACAGGAATACAGGAATAGGGAACTACATATATAGACAAAAATAGGGAACTAGAGGGAAAATAGAGTGAACATACGAGATGTAATACAATATGAGAGTGACAAGAAAGAAAGGCAGAGCTTCTAATAAAAAACTAACAAAGTGATAGGTCAAAGTGTGGTTGCAGCCAATTGTCGAGCGCAAATTGAGCAATATTATCGAGCAGAAGTAAAAAGAACCCGAATTGACCAATATTATCGAGCAGAAGCAGAAAGAACACAAATTGACTACATCCTATCTTTTTTCTCGCAAATCTCCTTACCCCTAGGCACGTGACATCTTCTTATAACGAAACCTGGCTATAACGAAGGAAAGGGGTCGGAATCTTGGCATTCGTTATAGCCAGGTTTGCCTGTATTTGCTATAACGGATATTAGCTATACCGGACAGATTTAAAGCGGATATGCAGTCCGGTATAGCAAGGTTTGAGTGTATAGCAACAGCCATTAGTTTGACAGGGGCGCTTATTATTTCTTGCGACTGTGAGTAGCATACATACAGTACACCGATCACTAAGACAGCAAGAAAATCAACAATACTACACTCAAACCTTGCTATACCGGACCTCGCTATAGCGGATCCCTTGGGATACCGGACGGCTCAAGCCAAAGTTTGCCCAGTTCTAGCAATTTAGGTGAGGCATCTACTTGCTATACCGGATATCGTACCGGATGGGCTGGGAAGGGGTTACAGGGATTATCACAGGCAAACGTAATTACTATAACGAAAATAGCAGTACTCATAGAGTTAGTACTCATCAAGGAATAATTTCAAATACCCTTTTAGACTACTCATAATCTCCCCATTTCTATAAATTCAAATATTCTTCTAGACTACTCACAATCTTCCCCATTTCCATAGCCAGCGCCAATAATCCGCTACACCCCAACTACTTTTTCTCCATTTTCCCAATTTCTCCTTCAATAAATGTTACAGTCATACCTGTAGATTCAAAAAGAGCCTCCAAAGCCTAAATCACATCTGCACTATTTTCATCATGTTTTAAAAGATATTCTGTGAGCTCTCTCAGCTCCTGCTCTCCCCGCTGCTGGATATCAGTTAGTTTCTCCATTAGTATCATAGCTTCATCTGTTCTTTCCTTGATGAGGACTTCTTTTTCAAGTTCTTTGATAATGGATGCGGCGTTCTGTATCTCGAGTGCCAGTGCAGTTAAACGGGTCATAATGGGATCCTTATTATCGGACGACATAATTTGTACTGGCGGTGGTACTTGCGGTGGATCTAGTTTCAGTAGATGTAGTTCGAGTGCCAGTTCAGTTGAACGGGGCATAATGGGATCCTTATTATCGGACGACATAATTTGTACTGGCGGTGGTACTTGCGGTGGATCTAGTTTCAGTAGATGTAGTTCGAGTGCCAGTTCAGTTGAACGGGGCATAATGGGATCCTTATTATCGGACGACATAATTTGTACTTGCGGTGGTGCTTGCGGTGGATCTAGTTTCAATAGATGTAGTGTTTAGGAGGCTGGAAGCAGGATGAGGACATAACTAGAATGGTGATGCTTCAGGCAACCTATATATTTTCAGATGTTGAGGGTCATACAACCTACACAGGAGTCATGGGTCAAACATCTGGACCTGTTAAAGCATGACCACATACTCTGGACAAAATACTATCAAGAAATAATAATAAAAAGTAAGATTCAAGACCCAAAAAGTTTCCAACAAACTAGCTAATACACTGACCATCGAAATGGCACAGCTTCGACTTCAGAGTCATCAGAAGGGCCATTCCACCATTTAGCTGGTGGCAGCGCAAAAGTACTGAGGGAAATATGCCCACTAATAGCCAAACCTAACTACCTGTAGGCGGGGAATGGGGTTCACCACCAGACTTGGATTGAGAAACAGAAGGGCAGGATTGATACGTGTACTAATAGGGCATGATGGTACTGACTCATGCACATGTGCACCTCGTATGACCGAGCAAATTCACGTACCTAAGCGCCTAGAACGGCCACCGCACTGTTTGCTATACCGGATATTAGCTAGGTATACCGGGCAGATTGCAGCAGATTTTATGCAGTCCGGTATAGCAAGGTTACTTGAATTCAAGTTCTTAGAGAAAATCAAATCAAGAGTGAATATGACCCTCCTTCTTGACAGTGGGTTGCTGTCTTACAAATTGATAATTGATGTTATGTTAATTGGTAATTGGTTTACTCTACTAGTTGACAACTTGCTATTATGGCGACCAAAGATACACTCCAAAGGTACATCTATCTATAGTGAGTACCAAATTATATACATTACCCAGAGAGGTTTGACAGTAGCTGTCTATGTATAGTCTCGATGTAAAAATGCACCTGCAAGGATCGATGTCCTTCAGAGCTTCTTGGCGTTGTTGTCCACAACAAACATCTAAAGATGGTTAAGAGCTGCACGTGGCCAGGTATACGCGTTTCCAATTCAAATATCACGTAAGCATTCTATACAAACATTTTTAAACAATTTTTATGACCACACCTTTTCTCTCATAGGTGACTCGAGGTGTCCTGTAATTATTGCATTGGAGGAGGATGATTCTGCAAGCACTCGCTGCTCGAGCATCAACAAGCCACATACATAAGTCATCTGCTACAGGCAAACTTGAATAATAGCATAACATCGGGACCGGGGGTTCTCTATGCTATTAGTGGACTTCAAGTTATGCATTTATTGAGGTTTTGCTTGGCATCACGTGAATATGGTAATATAATGTTCAATTCTAGCTACACATCAGCCTCCGCTACCTGCACTACCTCCGCTACCTCGAAAATAAGATGTGATTGGTTGCCGTTGGGGTTTCCAAAGTTGCAAAGTAGCCAAGCGGCGCTCAAGATTATGGAGACCTTGCTCTACTGCTATGGCAGTCTCATCTACCACCTATTAGCTCTACGCTTCTTCACCTGTACCTATGAGATGGCATGTGGCACAGATACATAGCATGGCATGGCGCGTGCACTAGCGTGACCTGGAAAGCCTTAAGCTTCTGAGAGTTACTTTGTCGAGATTATCATTATAATACATACATAATATAACGTGACCGACGGGGTTTCCGATCACGGAATATCCGGTATAGCAAACAGTGCGGGGGCCGTTCTAGGCGCTTAGGTACGTGAAGTTGCTAGGTCATACAAGGTGTACATGTGCATGAGTCAATACCATCATGCCCTATCAGTATACGTATCAATCCTGCCCTTCTGTTTCTCAATCCAAGTCTGGTGGTGAAACCCGTTCCCCCGCCCTACGGGTAGTTAGGTTTGGCTATGAGTGGGCATATTTCCCTCAGTACTTTTGCGCTGCCACCAGGTAAACGGTGGAATGGCCCTTCGGATCACTCTGAAGTCGAAGCTGTGCCATTTCGATGGTCGGCGTATTAGCTAGTTTATTAGAAATTTTTTTGGCCTGGAATCTTTCTTTTTCTTATTATTTCTTAATAGTATTTTGTCCAGAGTATGTGGTCATGAAGTCTTTAACAGTTCCAGAGGTGTTTGACCCATGACTCCTGTGTAGGTTGTATGACCCTGAACATCGGAAAATATATAAGTTGCCTGACGCATCACTCTTCTAGTTATGTCCTCATCCTGCTTCCAGCCTCCTAAACACTACATCTATTGAAACTAGATCCACCGCAAGCACCACCGCAAGCACAAACTATGTCGTCCGGTACTATACCCCGTTTAACTGCACTGACACGCGAGCTAGAGGTCGCAGCCTTCATTATCAAAGAACTTGAAATGGAGGTCCTCATCAGGGAAAGAAAAGATGAAGCTCTGACATTGATGGAGAAACTAACTGATATCCAGCAACGGGGAGAGCAGGAGCTGAGAGAGCTCAAAGATCTTTTAAAACATGATGAAAGCAGTGCAGCTGTGATTCAGGCTTTGGAGGATCTTTTGGAATGCACGGGTACGACCGTAACGTTTATTGAAGGAGAAATTGGGAAAATGGCGTAAAAGTAGTTGGGGTGTAGCGGGTTATTGGCGCTGGCTATGGAAATGGGGAAGATTGTGAGTAGTCTAGAAGAAGAAATATTGAATTTATAGAAATGGAGAGATCATGAGTAGTCTAGAAGGGTATTTGAATTTAAATGCTTGATGAGTACTAAGGGTACTCAAAATTAAATTCACGCACTTTTACGATATATAGCGTGGACGCCACAATATGCAAGTCTAACTCTTTTCGGCCAAAACGCAGATTTTTCAACTGAGTACCCAAGATACCTTACGCACAAACGCACAGATACGCATACACACACACACACATTTGCGCACAAGCATGCCTCGAGTCGGGTACAAATCACAGGTACTGGAAGATGTCTGGAGGCTCATCGAGAATTTCGAAGCGATACT
Source organism: Terfezia claveryi (assembly GCA_015179025.1). Taxonomy (NCBI): domain Eukaryota; kingdom Fungi; phylum Ascomycota; class Pezizomycetes; order Pezizales; family Pezizaceae; genus Terfezia; species Terfezia claveryi. The sequence continues at coordinate 48,380 of WHUX01000248.1, read as the reverse complement.
TCAAATTGATCTTTATGATGATTGGGTATGGGATTAGATTGTTGACTTATGCGATATCATTATGCTGGTGGCTATCCCTCGGTATCTGGCCCCCTGTGAACATGCTGGATGTCATGATGCTCCAGTTTTGGAGTCTTTAATTCATAATTATCCAGAATAATCCTTCTTAGGGCTTTTCCAGATGTATTGAAGCTCATTTTAGTAGCTGGTGGATGTAATTATATTGTAATGGAGAACATTGTTTCATTGCTTATATAATTGATTATATACTTTTGTATTTTCTATATTACTACTATGATATGTAACTAAGCCTCTCGGTCAAAGGACTAGCCTTCTACCATTTCCTACTGCTTTATAAGTATCTATAGCATACAGAATTTGCCATGGGAAATTCCATGAAACTTGCTATATAAACACACCCTCATTATAGCTACGTAACTCTTATTTAGGCTGTATAACTCATTACTATAGCCACATGACTATTGTTTAGGCTGTGTGACTTATTACTATAGCCACATGACCTCTTTAATATAATGCACTACCTTTTAGTATACTACCCTTTATTATATTTATTTTCTTAGTCATCAGATCTCAGAGAAGTATAAATAGGCTGCTGGATTCCCTTTGGAATCTATAAAAAAAAAGAAGTAAGTAAGCATACAATAGTAAGTAAGCCTATATACAGATCAAATCAAGATCATATAGCTTAGATAGTACAAATTATATAAGATAGATTATACTAGTTAATTACTGTTTCCTCTAGAAATGTCTCATATAGTAATCTCCCTACCTTTTTAAGGTCATACCTCAGCAGAACCAAAATATACAAACGTCTATATCTATAGATATAGATTGTATAAATAGTACCGAATGAATACTGTCTAGTACCATTCATTATATATATCAAATTGGCTAAGTAGAAGATAGAGCGGAGAAAGAGAAAGAAAGGCATGTCTAAAATATCAGCAATTGGCAGTTACACTGTATATTTTAGGAGGAAGAAGAGGAAATATTGGGTTGTAGACTAGAGTGGCTTTAAATATCAATGAAGGGACAGTATAGTTATATCTTTGGCAATTCATTAGCTACTGTACCAAAAAGGGGGATATTATCGCATAAGCAGCACTGTCGCGTTCCTATGTTATTGTGGATACTTTAATGTTAGTCGGCAACTTCTATTTATTTCCATATACATAAGACAACTTTATTTTAGTGGCGTCAGGTAGCATATAGTACACATTGTCTGGAATACTATTGCTTTAGTAAGTATTATAGAGACTAAAATGTTCGCCACTTTGTTGTCTAGAATACCATTACTTTAGTAAGTATTGTGGAGACTAAAAATAGTCGCTATTATATTGTCAAGAATACCATTGCGATATAGTATGGCTAAAATGCAGCTTATAACAATGCTAGAACAGGCTATGCACACGCTAACAGCTCTGGAATCTTGGCACTAGAGCAGATTTCGGAGCAGATTTGGAGCAGATTTTGGAGCAGATTTTGGAGCAGATTCCGGAGCAGATTTCGGAGCAGACTTCAGATCGAGAATATGTACAGCGGAAATATTCATTTTATTCACTAATTATAATAGTATACACAGCGTACTAATACTCGCTACTAATACTCGCTCTAATACTTGCTCTAATACTTGCTATAACACTCGCTCTAATACTCGCTCTAATAATCACTCTAATATTCGCTCTAATACTCACTCTAATAGTTGCTCTAATATGCTTTGGAAATCATATAAGACATTAGATAAAGAGCAAAGGGAAAAGGTGCGAGGAGGGAAGGTATATATATAGGAAAACTATAGTTGCCAAGCCCGATTGCCAAGGCCGACAATATAGACTTTCTGAAGACTATAAGATAATAGATAATAAGAGAGGTGGCATGACAGTGCTCAGCCGCTCAGCCCACTGTCACGCGCAGGTGCAGTACAACTCAATACCTAACCTGGTAATAGTCATATTGGGAAATAGTAGTCGTAGTACTATGATTCACACTTTGTGATATGTATCGTAGGAAGTTATACCTTCACAGCTTATTTATATATATCCAAGAAACTCATGCATTCGAGGCTTAAATGCATAGAGGCCGCGAAAGTATGAATTCCATGCATATCTAGAGATCGTGAAAGCATAAAATCTATGTATATATATATATATAAGCCTCGAATACATGAATTTCATGCATATCTAGAGACCGTGAAAGCATGAATTCTATGCATATATATATATAAGCCTCAAAAGCATGAATTCCATATATAAGTATATATATATAAGCCTTGAATGCATGAGTTTCTTAGATATATATATATAGGCCGTGAAGGCATAACTTCCTGCGATATATATCATAAAGCTGAACTCCACACATATCGCAGTACTATGACTATGATTTCCCAATATAACTATTACCAGGTCAGGCATTGAGTAGTATAGCACCCACACACGATAGTGGGCTGAGCGGGCTGAGCACTGTCATGCCACCTCTCTTATTATCCATTATCTCATAGTCTTCGGAAAGTCTATATTGTCGGCCTTGGCAATCGGGCTTGGCTACTATTGTTTTCCAGTATCTATACTTCGCTTACTCATGCTTTTTTCCTTTGCTCTTTATCCAATATCTTATAAAATTTCTAAGGTATATTATAGTAAGTATTAGAGTAAGTATTAGAGCGAGTATTAGAGTGATTATTAGAGTGAGTATTAGAGTGAAGTATTGTAGCGAGTATTAGAGCAAGTATTAGAGTGAGTGTTGAAGCGAGTATTAGAGTGAGTATTAGAGCGAGTATTAGAGTGATATTATATTTGACCAATTTCGTATATCAATATTATACTGCTATTTTATTTAACCAACTTCGTGTATCAACATTACACTACTATTTTATTTAACCAACTTCGGGTCTCACCAAACTACGGAGTTATTGCGATCCAGGATTGCTATGGTATTCTCGGAAGTATGTGGTATAACCTAACTTTATTCATAAGGCCGATAAAGTTCAGCCACCTAGACAGTACTTTTGGTATTCATAGAGAAGCAGAATCACCACCTGAGCAATAACATCCCCCTTTTTAGTACAGTAGGTATCAGCAATAGTTAAAGAGTGAGTTGAATGGCTAGATATATAATCTTGTACTAGATCTATTGGGTAAAGAGAGAGAAATGTATTTGCTAGATGTATTAGATTCTTAGACAGCTTGATTATAATTCAAAAAATACCAACCAAAGAATGATCTAAAAGCATACTTCTTTAAAAAGAAGAACTATAGTTTTAATCTATGTGCAGTATATGATTGAAATGGGAAATTTATAGGGCCTTAATAGGTTATATAGCTATGGTATATAATTTAATAGCTTGAAAAGGTTGTTTTATATATAAGAAAAGAGTGTAACTATTCTCTGAGGTGTAACGAGGGCTCTGGGGGACAAGGTGACTAAGAGGTATACTGAGGTAGTGGCAAAGGGAATCGCATATATAGGAGTACTATGAGTATAATCTGGGGAAAGGTTAGGGGCAAGGTAAAGGTAGGGCTAGAGTAACAAACATGTAGGAATGCTACATGTATGACCAGAGGAAGGCTGGGATGGGGGACAAGGGCAAAGGGCAAGAGATACGTGGAAGCAGTTGCTAGATATGTCAGAAGGAGGCATCTGTTGCTACGGAGTTGTTTATAGGATAAGGGGGGTGTACAGAGAAGGTACACCAGCGCAGGGGAAGTAAGGTCTTATATTGTATATATAAGACATTGGATAGGGATCTAATGACAGTACAAGGACAAGGTCTATATATACATAATTCTGTTAGAGTAATGGGGGAAATAAGCTTCCTAAGATCCCTATCTCTGAAGCCAAGCAAGGTAATGATAATAATAACCTATCACCTCTGATCACAAGTAATAACAAAGACAACAATAGCAATAACCCATTACCTATGTCACAGGTGATACTGAGGGCAACAATAATGATAATCCATTACCTATGATTGCAGGTGATGCTAAAGGCAACAATGGCAATAACCCATCACCTGCGTTGCAGGTGATGGTGATGACAACTAGGCATATGGTTGTGACACTATCCCCTCTTTAGGCTGGAGCTATAGCAACTAGAAGGCCTAGGCATGATAACTGGCAAAATCAATAGAAAACAACAACAAGGATAAAAACAAGAACCACAACTCCAAACTACAACAAAGACACAAAGTTATAATATCAGTCATCTGGGCAGGGCTTCTTCGAGTATTATTGGTGGAATAGGCTAATGAGGTCCTGTATATTCTCCAAGTCCTCTGTGGGTTGCCAAGTAGCTTCCTCGTTCTCTAACTACTTAACCTTATACTGAACTTGTTTATATTGTTTCCTTGAGTCCAGTACTTCCTCAACTTCCTACTCCTCTTCACCTATGTTCACTACTGGAGAAGGTGGGGGTGCTTTTGCCTGGAAAGGGGATTATTGGTAGCTGGCTCAATCTCTAAGACATGAATGACCAGATGGTACTTGATATTCTTAGGAAACCTCAGCCGGTAAGCATGAGTGCCCATGGCTGCTAACACCTCGTTGGGACCTAGGAACTTGTGGTCCAACGTACGGAAGGGCCGTTCTGTCCAAAAGTGTCTGCTGGATAGCTACACTTTGTTTATAGGCTTGTACCTCGGTATAGGTAGTCTTAACCCATTGGCATACTTGGATTGTATAATGAATGGTACTAGACAGTATTCATTTGGTACCATTTATACAATCTATATCCGTAGGTATGGACATTTTTGTATTTCAGTTCTGCTGAGGTAAGACCTCAGAAGGGTAGGGAGATTACTATATGGGACGTTCCCAGAGGGAACAGTAATTAACTAGTGTAATCTATCTTATATGATTTATGCTATCTAAGCTATATGATCTTGATCTGATCAGAATATAGGCTTACTTGCTGCTGTGAGCTTCTTGTTTCTTGGTTCTTCTGGATTCCAGAGGGAATCCAGTAGCTTATTTATACTCCTCTGAGATCTGATAACTAAGAAAATAAATACAATAAAGAGTGGTATACCAGAAGGTAGTGTACTATACAAAAGGGATCATGTAGCCATAGTAATGTGTCACATACTATAAACGATGTCATGTGGCTATAGTAATGAATTACATGCTTTAAACAAAGGTCACGCGCCATAATGAGGGTGTCCTCATATGGCAAGTGCTATGGAACTTCCCATGGCAAATTCCATATGCTATAGATGCTTTATAAAGCAATAGAAGGTGGTAGAAGGCTAGTCCTTCAATTGAGAGGCTTAGTTATAGAACATAGTAGTAATATAGGAAATACAAAAGTATATAATCAATTATATAAGCAATAAAATAACTTCTCTATTACACTTCCCATATAGAAGGATTTCCTATCCTTACTTCTCTCGCTCTGCCATATTGGTTTACATACATCCTAAGATTTGATGCATTGTTAATACATTAGCATTAATATGAATATCTTAGTGTTTCCTTAACTCATAATTCTATCTTATTCTTATTGGATAAGAGCTCGGTTTCATCTCTGGTTCATAGTCCTTATTTTCCTATAGTTCTTCGACGTCTCTTGAATGTATCTTCATACTTCCAGTCATTCAGAAGTCTTAAAGAATTTCAGTAGTAATATCCTTGGCATTTACTCAGGAATCATGTTTAGGAGAGTATCCTAGCCATCTGACCTTATATTGTCTTTCTCCAGTTCGAGAAGCTGTTCTGAATTCTAATACCTTTTCAACTCCATAACAATTATCTTGAATTAGTTCTGGTTCCTAAGATTGTCTGTGAAGGAACTGGGTAGGATCGTTTTTATAGTAAGGTTTGAGTTTGCTGATATAAAAAGTATTATATATAAGGTGGAGGTCCGGTTGACTGGATAGGTCTAGGCTATAGTTATTGCGTTTCCATTACTAGAAATAATAGAAAATGGCCTAGCCATTTTGGTTTGAGTTTGGGTGAGACATTTGATAGGTTGATATTTTCTGAGGAAAGTATAACTTATTGTTCAACTGAAAATTTAGCTGTATTGGGTAGTCGTTTGTTTACTTGAGATGCTTGAGTCTTCTTGGCGTCATATAGGTTTTTAGACATTACCTCATGATTTTCGTTTGCTGGTACATATGCATTAATGGGGTATAGAAGTATCCTTATGCCAAGATGTACATTAAACCCAAATAGTATGGAAAAGGGACTATTCTGTCTAGCGGCATTATACCTAGAGTTAAGTTTCAACTGAATCTCTGGTAGTTTCTGTAGCCAATCAAATCCTTCAATTTTACATGCTCTTGCTACTTGTAGAATTTCTTTATTCACAATTTCCGATTATCCGTCTACATGTAAATGATATGTAGTGGATAGTTCTAACTTGATTCCTTTATTCCTAGCCCAATCTTGAAAGTGCATTGACATAAAAAGAGTGTCATGGTTAAAAACAATATAGAAAGGGTATCCCATAGTCAGGACTATATAAGTATCAAAAGTAGCAGTACATTGTTCTGCTGTGAAATTATCTGAGATAGAAATAAGAAACTTGAATCCTGATTGTCTATCAACAATCATCCAAAGTTGTAAAATACAAACTATATGATCTTTTTCGATAGGAATATTCTAGTACAAAATTGAACACTTAATAAACACAGGTGCTAACTTATGAAAATCCATTGATATGTCAGTCCATGGCCTGCTGTCACAACTATATACTCAGTTGTCCTCGCTATCACCTGCGATCACAGGTGAAGGGTTATTATCATTGTTGTCTTTGTCATCACCTGCAATCGTAGGTGATGGGTCATCGTTATTGTTGCCCTCAGTATTACTTGCAATGCAGGTGATGGATTATTATTATCATTACCTTACTTGGCTTCTGAGATAGGTATCTTGGGAACCTTATTTCCCCCTTCCCCTGGCAGAGTTATATATATATAGATCCTGTCCCTCACACTGTCGTTAGATCCCCATCCAACATCTTGTATATCCAATACAGGGCCTTGCTTCTTTCCACGTTGGTGCATCTCCTTTATGCACCTCCTTATCTCGCCTCAACTCTGCAGCCCTGCTGCCCACCCCGCGAACCTCCTTGCTTTACCTTGTCTCTGCAGCCCTGCTGCCTCCTACTACTCCTGTGTACCTCTCTCGCCCTCACCCTTGCCCCCGTCCTAGCCTTTTCCCCTAAGTCATACACGTAGTGTTCCTGTGTATGTATTACCCTTGCCTTGCCCTTGCCCCAGCATACCCCTTGGTTGCCTTGTCTCCAGAGCCATCGTCATACTACATTGGATCTTTCAGACCAACTGGTATGATGTCCACGAACATTACACTACCCACCAATAGATTCTCAGCCTGGAGGGTGACTCCGATCCCATCAGACCTGGCAGAACTATCAATATACCGATGAACTATGATCGAGATCTTCATAGACACTTATGCTATTGGCAAACAACAAGGAGCAGACCTCCAGAAAGCCGAAAGGTGAATTCGAGAAGCCGAAGATGAAATAACCCTCCTCCGAGAAGATGCAGCAGAGGACAGGATAACCATCCGGAGATTAACTTGCACTTTAGGCCTGGCCGATGGTCTAAAGAACTAGAAAACACAAGACCTACTAACCCCACCTAAGTTTAATAGGGACCGGGGCCAGTTATGAGAATAGAAAAATTCTGTGCAAATAAAACTCTCTGGGGACTCAGCGAAGTCCCCTACGGTTCACCACTAGCTCTCATATATCTATAGCCTACTGGAGGGTAAAGCTATGGACCAGGTACAGCCATTCGTCAAGGCAACGGGAATTGATCTAGTAGATATCCCGGCACTAATAGCAATCCTGAACCAAGCCTTCGGGGACCCTGACCCTAAAGGAACTGCCAGCAGGGCCCTGCGAGACCTCAAGCAAAAACACAACGAACTGTCAGCCTATGTCATAGAGTTCTCTAAGCTAGTAGCAGAGCTCAATTGGAAAGACGAAGCCAAGCTTGATTAGTTCAAAGACGGGCTTACCTTCAAGCTGAAAAAGGCTCTAGTTTACTACCCACTGACTAAGACCCTGGAGGAACTTATTGAACAAGCTAGCTGGATAGAATAGCAGACAGCGGCACTCAGAGCCCCCCAAAAGACACTCCCAACCTCGACTCCCCGTATACTATTCCTGATAGCACACACCCAACAACAACAACTCATACCAGTCAACAAGCCTGCGCACCTCTCCTTGGTAGTGGGTGGGGCTGTCCCCATAGACCTGTCAGCAGGTAGGCCTCATCTTACTCAGGAGAAAAGGGACCATTGTCGCACTCAGGGTTTATGCATTGCATATGGGAAGGGGGACTATTTCATTACGGCGTGTCCCCTCCGAAAAAACTGTTCGATGGCCACTTATGCAATCTCCAAATCCAGGATCAAAGAGGTAGATGAGTTAGGAAAAGCCCTATCCCTTGCCTAATCACTGACACTAGCAAGGGACCTGCTCCAGGTCGTTTGTCATTATCTACATTTTCTGTCCCTTTACTCTCTCCTCCGTCTATATCTATTGACAAGTCTCACCTATTCAGTGAACACCTTGTTGTACTTATCACAATATCTTTTAATAGTACTAGTAAAACACTCATCACAACAGCCCTCATAGACTGTGGAGCATCAGAAATTACCTTTATCAACCAGACCTTCATTAGTAAGCATACTATACCTACCTCTAAGCTTAAGACCGCCTGCCTCTTCGATATTATTAATGGCCGACCTATCTCCTCGGGAGCCATCACCAATATTATCTGTACACCTGCCCAGATCGGGAATCACTCCGAAAACCTCCCTATGTTCGTTACCAAGCTTAAGTATCCAATCATCCTTGGAATCCCCTGGCTCAGGATGCATGATGTATTGGTTAGCTTTGGCTCCTATACCCTGTATTTTAATAGTCCTTACTGTAGAAAATACTGCGGACAACCGAAGGCCACCATTACTGGTCTGTGTGCATTACCGCCCCTCATAATCCATCCAACTCAGGTAGTACACTAGCACATACACATCAATGCCACCAATCCCTCTGTTTCTCCTGTTTCCTCTGCTCCCTATGCCCCTCTTGTAATGAATGGTACTAGACTGTATTCATTCGGCACCATTTATACAATCTATATCTGTAGGCATGGACGTTTGTGTATTTTGGTTCTGCTGAGGTAAGACCTCAGAAGGGTAAGGAGATTACTATATAGGACATTCCCAAAGAGAACAGTAATTAACTGGTGTAATATATCTTATATGATTTGTGCTATCTAAGCTATATGATCTTGATCTCATCAGAATATAGGCTTGCTTGCTGCTGTGTGCTTGCTTGTTGCTTCTTCTTTTCTTGTGGATTCCAGAGGGAATCCAGTGGCCTATTTATACTCCTCTGAGATTTGATGACTAAGGAAATAAATACAATAAAGGGTGGCACACCAGAAGGTGGTGCGCTGTACAAAAGGGGTCATATGGCTATAGTAATGAGTCACACGCCTTAAACAATGGTCATGTGGCCATAGTAATGAGTTACACACCTTAAATAGAGGTCACACGGCCATAATGAGGGTGTCTTCATATGGCAAGTGCCATAAAACTTCCCATGGCAAATTCCGCATGCTATAGATACTTATAAAGCAATAGGAGGTAGTTGAAGGCTAGTCCTTCAACCAAGAGGCTTAGTTACATAATATAGTAGTAATATAGGAAATACAAAAGTATATAATCAATTATATAAGCAATGAAATAACGTTTTCTATTACACCTCTCACACCCCCAAAACCCCTAAATGTCAGCTTCATTGGAGCTGGGGCCTTTGCTCACCTTACCAAAAGGCACAAACTAAAGACCCATACCCTGTCAATCTACGAAGTCAACTTGGAAACCAACAAGCTGCGATCCAGGAGAGAATGGAAATCCCTGGTTCTGGACAAATACCACGAGTTCATAGACCTATTCTCTCAGAAAGCCATGGAAAAGCTTGCCCCCCACCGGTCATATGACTACACCATTCCCTTGCTGGAAGGCAAAACTCCCCCCTATGGACCATTATATGTAATATCTCGAGTGGAACTGGAAGCTTTGAAGAAGTACTTGGAAGAAAACCTCAACAAGAGCTTTATTCGCCATAGTTCCTCTCTAGCTAGTGCACCCATGCTATTCGTCAAGAAATTGGATAGATCCCTTCAGTTGTGTGTTGACTATCGTGGCCTAAATGAAATAACCGTAAAGATCAGGTACCCCTTGCCTCTGATTCAGGAGACCCTAGCAAGGCTATCCAAGGCAAAATGGTTTACCAAACTGGATCTGAAAGGGGCCTATAATCTGGTATGGATTGCAGAAGGTGAAGAGTAGAAGACAGCTTTTCGGACCAGGTATAGGCATTTTGAGTACAATGTAATGCCTTTCAGATTAACCAATACCTCGGCCTCTTTCCAGTATTTCATTAACGACACCCTACAGGACTTCTTGGATGTGTTTTGCACAGCTTATCTAGATGACATCCTCATATACTCAGATTCCCTGGCAGAACACAAGGTCCATGTCAGGCAAGTATTAGAGAAGCTGGAGCAGGCTGGGCTATACCTTAAGCCCGAAAAATGTGAATTCCATATCCAAAAGGTGAAGTACCTGAGCTTGATTATAACTATAGAAGGTATTAGGATGGACTCTACTAAAGTCACGGCTGTAACAACCGTGTGTTCAGTTGTCATCACCTGCGATCACAGGTGACAGGTCATTGCCATTGTTGTCTTTGTCTTTGTCATCAACTGCAATCGCAGGTGATGGGTTATCGTTATTGTTACCTTTTCCTTGGCTTCCGAGATAGGGAAGCTTATTCCCCCCCTTGCCCTGACCGAGTTATGTATATATAGAGCCTGTCCCTCGTACTGTCATTGGATCCCCATCCAACGTCTTGTATATCTAATACAGGGCCTTGCTTCTCTCCACATTGGTGCATCTCCCTTGTGCACCTCCTTGTCTCGCCTCGACTCTGTAGCCCTGCTGCCCACCTTGACACACGCGGCAACTGCTTCCACATGTCTCGTGTCCCCTGCCCTCTGCCCCTCTTGCCTCTTGCCCTTGCCTCCCATCTCAGCCTCCCCCTGGTCATACATGTAGCGTTCCTACGTGTGTGTTATTCTAGCCTTGCCCTTGCCCCGGCGTACCCCTTGGTCGCCTTGCCCTCAGAGCCGTCGTTACACTACGTTGGATCTTATCGACCAACTGGTATGCTGTTATGTCCAGAATCCCTCCACCCACTGTCAGGTTTTAAACCTAGAGGAGCTCCCCCATACCCTCAGGCTTGAACGAGTTGAATGTCTAACATCGAGAAATCATCGACATCTTCGAGGCCATGGATGCCATCGGGGCCGAACTCGGCAACAGCCTGGCCGTGGCTGAAAACAGCCTGGCCATGGCTAAACAAAAATTGAGATCCGCCGACGAAGAGATCATGGTCCTCCAGACCGATCTCGACCATCTGAACCTTGCCCTGGCCAGCGAATGGACTACGGTCCAAAACCTCAGCTGTGCCCTAAGGAACCTTGCAATACCAACAGCAGCCAGTAGCAACAAGACCGAAAGCATTCCAACACCCCCCAAGTTCAATGGGGACTGGGTTCGCCTATGAGCCTGGAAAAATGCTGTCAATCACAAGCTGAACGGGGATTCTGCCAGATTCCTGTCAGAACAATATCAACTGGCATATGTTTTCGCCTTGCTGGAGGGGAAAGCTTGTGACCAGATTCAGCCATATGTCCTCAAAACCGGGATCAAGCTTGACGATATCTCGGCCCTTTTCACAGTCCTGGATAGGGCGTTCGGGAACCCCAATGCCGTTGGCACTGCCAGTAGAGCCCTCCGAGCCTTCAGGCAGAAAAACACCGATCTGTCCACTTATGTGGCAGAATTCTCGAGATTGGCGGCGGAGGTCCGATGGAATGACCAGTCCAAACTGGAGCAATTCCAGGAAGGGCTAAATGACGAAATCCAGCAGGCCATGGTTAGCCTCCCGGAAGCCAAAACCGTTGACGAATTCATTCACCAGGCTTCCCGGGTAGAACAGCGGATATCCCGGCTCTGCAACCACCCTACGTACAGGCCAGCACCCTGTCTCCCACAGCCTCAGCCTCAGCCTCAGCAACACCATGCCACCAAAATAGCGGCCCCTGCCCCTACCAATAAGCCGGCCCACCCTTCGTTTGTGGCCGGAAGAGCCACTCTTATGGACCTATTATCGGGAAAGCCTCGACTAACCCAGGAGGAAAGGGACCACCGCCACACTACCATATATCACGGGGTAGTGCATCATCACCGGGAAATGCATCAATTTACGCACTCAACTTCTAGCAGCCCGAGACCTAGTTACACGATACACAGGTGATCCAACGCTTCTTCCAACAACAATAGGAGATACATGACGAGGCTTGACAGGAGTTTAGGGCAATGAGGGTGCTTGCTGCCTCATGGGTAGGGGGGTAGCCACCATAATAACCGACTCAATTGAGGTGTCCTCATCGAATGGAGCCTCCAGATCAGACTCCCAATCTTCCATCTCCAATCCGAACTCATCTAGTGATTCCTCAGTTGTACTAGATCCCTCCGACACTTCAAAGTGGACCGATACCTTGCGTGGTTGCGTTGCTTTGCCTTTATTCTTCCGAGAGAGTGGCTGAGACATGCGTTGTGCACGGGCCTCCCGTACAGCTTCTTTCTTCTTCTCAGCACGATCTCTTTACAAATAGAGCTGATGGAGTACAGTGCCATCAAGTACCGTACCCTCCTCAGTTGATAGTTCCTTCCTATTAACTGGGGCTGCTAATTTTTGTGCTTGTTGCCACTTTCTGAGGGTATCTCGTTCGAGTTGTAAGTCTTGATCAGCATTGAGAGCGAACCTCTCTAGGGAGTTAATCAACTCTGCCAATTCAACTCGATTAATTTCCTGATCCTTTTGTTGAAGTAATAACTTGGCTTGCCTAGCTTTGCGTAGCATTGCAGCAGAATTTCGAGGTGTAGGAGGTACTGGTGGTGGGGATGCCGGTTTCGATTCCTTCTCCGGATCTCGATAGGTTAGTAATTTGGTTAAAACCTTTCGTGGATTAAATGGAATTAGTCCACTACCCCTCCATGCACCTAGAATATTTTCCTTTGTATAAGCCTGACCTCGAGCCTTTACCAACAGTGGTAGAAAATTTCCCTTGTTGATCGCTACATTACCAAAACGAGTTAGACGATCAACCTCCTTCCCATATGCCTTCTGTAGTGGCGAAAATATACCAACATCCAATGGTTGAAAGAGATGTGTTGTATGAGAAGGAAGACAATATGCAACAATTCGATGATCTATACAATATTCAATGAAATCAATATGAATATGAATCTCACAACTATCAAGAATAAGAAATCGGTATTGTTGTGGTGATACTAAGCGCCCCTTAGTAATATTATCGAAATGCTTCAACCATGCAATGCTCAAAAAGCTATTATTCCATCCAGTCCTGCTATAAGTAAACTTCCAATCCTTGCAGATATTAATTAATGAATCTAAGTGCTGATACCATCCCATATAATGTGCAACACCCTTATAAATAATAAGGGGAGAAAGAACGATACCATCTCCAGAAATAGTCTCCACTACAGTAATTAACTCTCTTGTACCATCAGTAGCCATCTTTCCAGTCATACCACATTCACGGTATTGACATATAACCTTAGCTCTATCAGATATCCCCTGTCGAAATCCCTTTTCATCCATGTTGTAGGTATTGCTCTCGGTTATCGAATATTTCTTCCGTACTCACTCAACCTTACTAAAATGACGCTGGATAACTCCTGGATCACTCTGTTTGATACGCCGCTTGTCAAAGTTACTGCTGAGCTTGGATACTAGATTCGGATGTCGATCTAGAAAGCGGGTTAAATAATTTTTGCTGAGTGCCTTATCAAAATATGTCTCAATAGCTTTCTCCGCTAAACCAAGCTCTGGATGCTTCAATAGTACAATTGCTTCCTTGACATGGTTGACCCGAGGTGGGAATCCAAACTCCTCAAGTCGCACTATCTACCTGACAATTGATCTCTCTTCTGCCGGCGTCAATAGCTGTTGATGCGTATGTGCTAATTTCCGTGATTTTGCTCCTTTTAGACGCCTCCGTACAGTAGAATAATGAACTCCATATGCTTCCGCTGCCTTTCGCATTGATTTAAACCGTCCTTGTTGTACTCCGGCGCATGCGTTCTTAATGGCTTTCTCTCGATCGGCCTCCTCTTTAGCCACCTGAAGTCGGCATTGCTTTAGCTTGCCCATTGTGATAACTAGCACTTTATTAGCACCAAACTTAATTATATATAGCCAGAATTCGCATACCGTCACTTCTATTGTATTCTCCGAGTTGTATTTGACCAAAGATCAATCGCACCGGTGGGATTTGGTTGATATTTACCCCGCATGCATGCTTACATTTCCGAGATAGGCATAGCGTGGGGGCTGATGCACATCCCGGTGATGATACACTACCCCGTGATGGATAGTAATGGGTTATGCATTGCATGTGGAAAAGGGGACCACTTTATTGTGGTATGTCCCCTCCGAAAAAACCGCCCCCTGGCCGCTCATGCCATCTCCGAGTCACGGATCGAGGAAGTTAAAGAGTCGGGAAAAGGGGAGTCCCTTGCCTAGTTACTGACACTAACAAGGGACCTGCCCAGAGTTATTTATCTTTGTCTGCGTTTTCTTTGCCTGCACCTATATCTGTTGATGAATCTCGCTTGTTTGGCGAGCATTTTGTAGTACCAATAACTGTTAAATTCAATAGTAAAACAATGGTAACATCAGCTCTCATAGATTGTGGTGCTTCGGGAATTGCATTTATTGATCAGACCTTCGTCAATAAAAATTCCATACCAACCTCCAAGTTAAAGACCCCCCATCTTCTTGACGTCATTGATGGCCGCCCCATCTCTTCTGAGGTTATTACCGACCTCGCATGTCTGCCCAGTGCCATTGGAGACCATTCGGAGGACCTCCCAATGTTTGTGACAAAGCTCAAATACCCGATTGTACTCAGAATCCCATGGCTGAGAATGCATGATGTATCAGTCAGCTTTGGCTCTTATACCCTGCAGTTCAACAGCCAGTATTGCAAAAAGCACTGCGGGAATCCGAGGGCTACCGTTACTGGGCTGTGTGCCTTGCCACCCCTGATAATGCACCTGATCCAGGTGGCACACCCGTCCGCGCACATCGATGCCAATTCCCCCGTGCCCCCTGTCCCTCCCGCGTCTCTTGGCTCTCCTGGTCCCTCAAAGTCCCTCAACATTAGCTTTATCGGGGCAGGGGCTTTCGCTTACCTCACCAGGAGGCACAAGCTGAAGGCTCATGCTCTGTCCATACATGGGGTAAATCTGGAGATTGGTAAGACCTGGTCGAAGGAGGAGTGGAAGTCCATAGTCCCGGACGAATACCACGAATTCATCGACCTGTTCTCGGAAAAGACCACAGAAAAACTCATACCCCACCAGCCATATGACCACACGATTCCGCTGATAGAGGGTAAAACCCCTCCCTATGGGCCCCTCTACAGAATGTCCCAGTTGGAGCTGGAAGCTTTGAAGAAATACTTGGAGGAAAACCTCAACAAGAGCTTTATTCGCCACAGCTCCTTACTAGTGGGTACTACAGTACTTTTCGTGAAGAAATCGGACGGCTCTCTCTGGTTGTGTGTCGATTATCGGGGCCTAAACGAGATAACGGTCAAAAACAGGTACCCCCTACCCCTAATTCAGGAGACATTAGCCAGGCTTTCCAAGGCAAAATAGTTCACCAAATTGGACTTGAGAGGGGCGTACAACCTGGTACGGATCGCTGAGGGGGAGGAGTGGAAAACTGCCTTCCGGACACGTTACAGCTACTTCGAGTACAACATCATGCCCTTCTGCTTAACAAATGCCCCGGCCTCTTTCCAACACTTTATTAACAACACTCTGCGAGACTTCCTGGACGTGTTCTGCGCGGCTTACCTCGATGATATCTTGATCTATTCAGATACTCTTGCAGAGCACAAAATCCATGTCAGGTAAGTCTTGGAGAAGCTGGAGCAGGCTGGGCTGTACCTTAAGCCTAAAAAATGCGAATTCCAAGTCCAAGAGGTAAAGTACCTGGGCTTGATCATAACTACGGAAGGTATTAGGATAGACCTCGCTAAAGTTGCTACAATCCAAGAGTAGGAAACCCCAGCCAATTTGAAGGATGTGCAGGCCTTCCTAGGATTTGCCAACTTCTACCACCGATTTATCCTGGGATACTCAAGAATTGCAGCACCCCTGATGGCCTTGACGAAAACAAAGGTAGAAGCTGGCTCACACCTGACAAAAAGGGCCTTCCACTGGAATCCAGAAGCCCAATCCGCCTTCCAGAACCTAAAGGAAGCCTTCTGCTCAGCCCCAATCCTAGCCTATTTTGACTCTGATAGCGAGTGCATCGTAGAAACAGACGCCTCCGACTATGTCTCCGCCGGAATCCTGTCTCAGTATGTCGATGGAGTCCTCTACCCAGTGGCCTATTTCTCCAAAAAGCACTCCCCGGCGGAGTGTAATTACGAAATCTATGATGAGGAGTTAATGGCCATTGTGCGAGCATTCGAGGAATGGAGACCACACTTGGAATCGGCAAAGGGGGTTATCGAGGTCCTCTCTGACCATAAGAACCTTGAGTACTTCACAACCACCAAATTGCTAAATCGCCGACAGGCTAGGTGGTCGGAATTCCTCTCTCAGTTTAACTTCAAGATAAGGTATCGGCCGGGAAAGGCTGGGGGTAAGCCGGATGCACTGACCAGGAGATCAGGAGATCTCCCTAAAGGGGGGATGAAAGGCTGAAGTACCAGAATCAGGTGGTACTGAAACCCGAAAATATCGACCTGGCGGCCAATACCCTTGCAGAAGCTGAAGCTGAGGCTGAGGCTGATGTGGAAGCTGAGGCTGACCTCCAACAACTAGTGAGACAGGCATATAAGAACGACCCCCTGGCCAAGGAAATTATCACCGCAGTGGATTCTGGCTAGCGCCGCCACCCCAAGATCTCCCTAGCCGAGTATACCGTCCAGGAAGGCCTCCTCTACCACCTCGAAAGGCTGTATGTGCCGGAAGGAGAGCTGCGCCTTCGATTGATTAAGGAACACCATGACAGCCTGGTTGCAGGTCACCCTGGAGTGGCCAAAACGTTAGAGCTTCTGGCCAGGGAATACATATAGATTAACCAATGGAAGGACATGGAGTGGTACGTACAGAACTGCCACGTTTGCAAGCGTGCTAAGCCTGTCTGCCATGCCTCGTATAGGACCCTGAAACCTCTGGATATCCCTGATCGGCCGTGGCTGCACCTGACTATGGACTTCGTGACAGGGTTGCCAGAAGATTCGGGGTTCAATGCCATCTTGATGGTGGTAGATCGGTTGACGAAGATGAGGCATGTTATACCTTGCCGGGACACCTGCTCTGCCCCAGAGTTAGCCAACCTCTACCTCAACAATGTATTCTGATATCATGGCCTTCCTGAGTCGATCGTATTCGACCGTGGCCCTCAGTTTACCTCAGAATTCTTGCAAGCCTTCTGCGAACTTCTGGGGATCAAAGTACGCCTGTCAATGGCATATCACCCCCAGACGGACGGCCAATTGGAGAGGATGAACGCCATTATGGAGCAATATCTGCAGGCCTTTATCAATTACTAGCAGGATAACTGGGTTTCATTGCTGGCCACCTGCGAATTCACCGCGAACAACCAGTTCTCGGAATCCTCCAAAACCTCCCCTTTCCTGGCAAATTACGGTTGACACCCCCAGTTCGTAGATGCCCTGGCGCCCCTGCAAAAAGCCCTCCCCCTAGCTAAGGAGTTCGCGGTTGGAATCACTGAACTCCACCGTACCCTGAAAGCCGAGCTGGGATATGTGCAAGCCTGGCAAGCTGAGTATGCCAATGGATCACGGTTGCCAGCCCCTAGATATCAGCCAAGAGACAAGGTGTAGCTCTCCAGCAGGCACTTCCGAACGGAACGGCCATCTCGCAAGCTGGATCACAAGTTCCTAGGCCCCTATGAGGTGTTAGCAGCTGTGGGCACTCATGCTTATCGGCTGAGGTTTCCCAAGGATATCAAGCGCCATCCGGTCATTCATGTCTCGGAGATCGAGCCAGCCGCCGACCATCCCCTTCCCAGGCAAAAGTACCCCTCACCTCCTCCAGTGGTGATCGCAGGTGAAGAGAAGTGGGAGGTTGAGGAGGTACTAGACTCAAGGAAATGCTATGGATAAGTTCAGTATAAGATCAAGTGATTAGGGGATGAGGAGACTACCTGGCAACTTGCGGAGGACTTGGAGAATGCACAGGATTTGGTTACCCTGTTCCACCAACGATACTCGAGGAAGCCTCGCCCAGTTGAATGAAGTCACACCTTTTGCATTCTTGTTGTTGTTTGGAGTTGGGGTTCTTGTTTCTACCATTGTTGTTGTCTTCTGTGTTGATTTTGCCAGTTATCATGCCCAGGCCTCCTAGTGCTGGAGCTCCAGCCTAAAGGAGGGATAGTGTAACAACCGTATGTTCAGTTGTCATCACCTGCGATCACAGGTGACGGGTCATTGCCATTGTTGTCTTTGTCTTTGTCATCACCTGCGATCGCAGGTGATGGGTTATCGTTATCGTTACTTTTTCCTTGGCTTCCGAGATAGAGAAGCTTATTCCCCCCCTTGCCCTGACCAATTTATGTATATATAGAGCCTGTCCCTTGTACTGTCATTGGATCCCCATCCAACGTCTTGTATATCCAATACAGGGCCTTGCTTCTCTCCACGTTGGTGTATCTCCCTTGTGCACCTCCTTGTCTTGCCTCGACTCTGCAGCTCTGCTGCCCACCTTGACACACGCGGCAACTGCTTCCGCGTATCTCATGTTCCCTGCCCTCTGCCCCTCTTGCCTCTTGCCCTTGCCTCCTATCTCAGCCTCCCCCTGGTCACACACGTAGCGTTCCTACGTATGTGTTATCCTAGCCTTGCCCTTGCCCCGGCATACCCCTTGGTTGCCTTGCCCCCAGAGCTATCGTTATAACGGCAATCCAGGATTGGGAAACCTTTGCCAACCTCAAAGATGTTCAGGTATTCCTGAGGTTCGCCAACTTTTACTGGCGTTTTATCCTAGGATATTCGAAGATCGTAGCCCACCTCACTGTCTTGACCAAAAAAGACCGGCATTTCGACTGGAATCCAGAAGCCTAATCTGCCTTCTAGAACCTCAAGGAAGCCTTCTGCTCAGCCCTAATCCTGGCCTATTTTGACCCCAATAGTAAGTACATCATAGAAATGGACTCCTCTGACTATGTCTCAGCTAGAATCTTGACCCAGTATGTCAATGGAAGCCTCCACTCAGTGGCCTATTTCTCCAAAAAGCACTCCCCGGCGGAGTGTAATTACGAGATCTATGATAAGGAATTAATGGCTATTGTGCGGGCTTTTGAGGAATGGAGGCACTACCTGGAGTCAGCAAAGGGAGTTATCGAGGTCCTTTCCAACCATAAGAACCTGGAATACTTCACAACTACTAAGCTGCTGAATCGCCGGCAGGCTAGGTGGTTGGAATTCCTATCCTGATTCAACTTTAAAATCAAGTACTGGCTAGGAAAGGCTGGTAGGAAACTAGACGCACTGACTAGGTGATCAGGAGATCTCCTTAAGGGGGGAGATAAAAGGCTAAAATACCAGAACCAGGTGGTACTAAAGGTGAAAAATCTTGACCTGGCTGCCATTCTGGCTGAGGCTAAGGCTGAAGCTGATATTGTGAATATCGAAGCTGAGATTGTAGATGTCGAGGCTAATGCAGATACTGGAAGTGATCTCCAACAACAGGTAAAAAGGGTATATGCAGATGACCCACTGGCCAAAGACATTATCGCTGCAGTGGATTCCAGCCAGCGCTGCTACCCTAAGATTTCCCTGAGTGAGTGTACCATCTAGGAGGGCATCCTCTACTACCTCGAACGGCTCTATGTACCGGAAGGAGAACTGCATCTGCGATTGATCAAGGAACACCACGACAGCCTAATTGTAGGTCACTCTAGGGTGGCTAAAATATTGGAGCTGCTAGCTAGGGAATACATATGAATTGACTAGTGGAAGGACATGGAACGGTATATACGGAATTGCCATGTTTGCAAATGTTCTAAGCTTGTCCACCATGCCCCATACAGGACCCTGAAACTTCTGGACATCCCGGATCGACTCTGGCTGCACCTAACTATGGACTTCGTGACGGGATTGCCAGAAGATACAGGGTTTAACGCCATCCTGATAGTGGTAGACCAATTAATAAAGATGAGGCATGTTATACCTTGCCGGGATATATGCTCCGCTCCGAGATTAGCCAACCTCTACCTCAATAATGTATTCTAGTACTATGGCCTCCCTGAATCTATTGTGTCTAACCGTAGGCCCCAGTTTACCTCAGAATTCTGGCAAGCCTTCTACGAACTTCTGGGGATCAAAGTTCGTCTGTCAACAGCTTACCATCTCTAGATGGATGGCCAATCGGAGAGGATGAATACCATCATGGAGCAATATTTGAGGGCTTTCGTCAATTACCAGCACAACAACTGGGTTTCATTGCTAGCGACCTGTGAATTCACGCTAACAACCAGTTCTTGGAGTCCTCGAAAACCTCCCCCTTCCTAGCCAATTACGGTTGGCACCCCTGATTCGTGGATGCTCTGGCGCATCTGCAGAGAATCTATCTCCCAGCCAAAGAGTTTACAGCTAGAATTGTGGAGCTCCACTCTACCCTGAAAGCCGAGCTGGGATATGCGCAAGCTAGGCAAGCTGAATATGCCAACGGATTACGGTTGCCAACTCATAGGTATTAGCTAAGAGATAAGGTGTGGCTCTACAGCAGGCACTTCCAGATGGAACGGCCACCTCGCAAGCTCGACTATAAGTTCCTGGGTCCATTCGAGGTGATGGCCACTATGGGCACTCATGCCTATCGATTGAGGTTCCCCAAGGACATCAAACGCCACCCGGTTGTATACGTATCAGAAATTGAGCCAGTGGTTGACGATTACCTTCCAGGGCAGAAACATCCTCCTCCTCCTCCTGTGGTAATCGAGGGGGAAGAGGAGTGGGAGGTTGAAGAGGTATTGAACTCGAGGAAGAGATACGGTCATCTGCAATACAAGGTCAAATAGTTAGAGGACGAGGAGACTACCTGACAACCTACGGAAGACTTGGAAAACGCATAGGACTTGGTCACCTTATTCCACCAACGATACCTAAGGAAGCCTCACCCAGCTGAATGATGTTAGACCCTTTGTGTTCTTGTTGTTGTTTGGAGTTGGGGTTCTTGTTTTTACTCTTGTTGTTGTTTTCTGTATTGATTTTGCCAATTGTCATGCCTAGGCCTCCTAGTCACTGGAGCTCTAGCCTAAAGAGGGGATAGTGTCACAACCGTGTACTCAGTTGTCCTCGCCATCACCTTAAATCGCAGGTACATCAGCAAAAAAAAAGTTTGCGTCAGGTGCTTCGGAAGCACATGAAGCTCTTTTGCAAAACTCGAGATTCAGAAGCCAACTATAGCCATGCGCTCCGTCCTGATGCAAATCATTTAAATTAATATTTCCTGACGCACAATTATTTTATAATACTTTTCCTATGCAACTAATTTTAATCCATATTTCCTGATGTACACCTATCTTATAATACTTACACTGCGCAGCTAATTTAAATCCATATTTCATGACACGCACCTATTATATCATACGCACATGAAGTATTGTTCTTCCTGTACGCATGCAAAATCTCACTATGTTTAAGTTCACCATCTGACGCAAATATAGGCGCGGCCTTGCGATCGCGCTTGATACCTGCATTCTATGTATTTCCAAAAATGTAATTGATTCTGATAATATCTCTAAAACTAGCTAGCTAAACACGCCTAAAACCAAAATCATTGCCCAAATCAGTGCCATATCACCGTACAAATAAGCCTGGTATCCACCGTGCAAATCGACCTAGAAATCAACCTGCAAATCACCCTGAAATCCACCGGGCAAATCGACCCAGAAATCAGCGTGCAAATCAGCCTGGAATCTACCAGGCAAATCGACCTAGAAATTAGCGTGCAAATCAGCCTGGAATCCACCGTGCAAATCGACCTAGAAATCAGCGTGCAAATGAGCCTGGAATCGAGCGAGCAAATCAGCCTGTATATCACCGAGCAAATGAGCCTGGAATCGAGCGACTTGCAAATGAGCCTGGAATCGAGCGACCAAATCAGCCTGGAATCGAGCGAGCAAATGAGCCTGGAATTGGGCGAGCAAATCAGCCTAGATATCAGCGAGCAAATAAGTCTAGAATCGAGCGAGCAGATCAGCCTGGATATCAGCAAGCAAATCAGCCTGGATATGAGCGAGCAAACGAGCCTAGAATCGAGCGAGCAAATCAGCCTGGATATGAGCGAGCAAATGAGCCTGGAATTGAGCGAGCAAATGAGCCTGGAATCGAGCGAGCAAATGAGCCTGGATATCACCGAGCAAACGAGCCTAGAATCGAGCGAGCAAATCAGCCTGGATATGAGCGAGCAAATGAGCCTAGAATCGAGCTAGCAAACGAGCCTAGAATCGAGCGAGCAAATCAGCCTGGAATCGAGCGAGCAAATCAGCCTGGATATGAGCGAGCAAATGAGCCTGGAATTGAGCGAGCAAATGAGCCTGGAATCGAGCGAGCAAATGAGCCTGGATATGAGCGAGCAAATGAGCCTGGAATCGAGCGATCAAATCAGCCTGGATATCACCGAGCAAATGAGCCTGGAATCGAGCGACTAGCAAATGAGCCTGGAATCGAGCGAGCAAATCAGCCTGGAATCGAGCGAGCAAATGAGCCTGGAATTGGGCGAGCAAATCAGCCTGGATATCAGCGAGCAAATAAGTCTAGAATCGAGCGAGCAGATAGCCTGGATATCAGCGAGCAAATCAGCCTGGATATGAGCGAGCAAACGAGCCTAGAATCGAGCGAGCAAATCAGCCTGGATATGAGCGAGCAAATGAGCCTGGAATTGAGCCAGCAAATGAGCCTGGAATTGAGCGAGCAAATGAGCCTGGAATCGAGCGAGCAAATGAGCCTGGAATCGAGCAAGCAAATGAGCCTAGAACCTAGCGAGCAAATCAGCCTGGAATCGAGCGAGCAAATCAGCCTGGATATGAGCGAGCAAATGAGCCTAGAACCTAGCGAGCAAATCAGCCTGGAATCGAGCGAGCAAATCAGCCTGGATATGAGCGAGCAAATGAGCCTGGAATTGAGCGAGCAAATGAGCCTGGAATCGAGCAAGAAAATGAGCCTGGATATCAGCGAGCAAATCAGCCTGGAATCGAGCGAGCAAATGAGCCTGGATATCAGCGAGGAAATGAGCCTGGATATCAGCGAGCAAATGAGCCTAGAATCGAGCGAGCAAATGAGCCTGGAATTGAGCAAGCAAATGAGTCTGGAATTGAGCGAGCAAATTAGCTTAGAAATCACCGTGTAAATGAGCCTAGAATCCAGCGAGCAAACCAGCCTAGATATCCGCGTGCAGAGCTACCTACAGAGCCTTCAATATCAACGACCATATCAACCTCGATGTCCGCATTCACGAGACCACAAATCAGCGTCGTAACAAGCTCCCTATGATGGTGCGGTGGCCTTAGGAAGGCATGACAGGAAAAAACCTCCAAGTCCCAGGCGGCCACACTTTTGAAATAGGGGATTTGCTAGTCTGGCTTGGAGATCCCCCAGCCCCTTAATGTTTCTTAGAACTTGTTCCGTATGCTGTCTTAGAACCTGCATGGAGTTGTCTAAGAACCTGCTCTATAGAAGGCGTCAAATGGAGCTCCTCTACTTATGTGAACAATCTAGTACGGAGGGGGAAATAGCTGGATGTAGTACATTTAAACATGAGATTTATCATGTATTGAATTCATGTTTTCGTGCCCTATATATATGTGCATTCACGGCCTTTAATTCATGCATTTGTAGCCTCCCCAAATATGTATAAATACATACATAGTCAAAGGCTGCGAATGCATGAACTCATACATATATAGAGGCCGTGAATATATAAATAGTAGGGGACACAGCCTTGCTAATAGGAAGCACGAGATGCAACCTGGCTAACAGGAAGTATGGGACGCAATGTGCAAGCCAGAGGACGCAACATCTCTACAGAAGGTACAGGAAGCACGGGACGCAAACTGGCTGACAGGAAGCACATGACGCAACCACCTAAATGATGGGAAGCGACCTAACGCATATGAAGATGTCGTCCGTCCTGACGCAAATTTTTTTTTGCTGATGTAAAGGGTTATTGTCATTGTTGTCTTTGTCATCACCTGCAATTGCAGGTGATGGGTCATTGTTATTGTTGCCCTTGGCATCACCTGCAACGCAGGTGATGGGTTATTGTTATCATTACCTTACTTGGCTTCCGAGATAGGGATCTTGGGAAGCTTATTTCCTCCTTGCCCTAGCAGAGTTATATATATATAGATCCTGTCCCTCGCACTGTTATTGGATCCCCATCCAATGTTTTGCATATCCAGTACAGGACCTTGCTTCTCTCCATATTGGTGCATCTCTCTTGTGCACCTCCTTATCTCACCTCAACTCTGCAGCCCTGCTGCCTACCCCTCGAACCTCCTTGCCTTGCTTTGTCTCTGTAGCCCTGCTGCCTCCTACTACTCCTGTGTGCCTCTCTCGCCCTCGCCCTTGCTCCCATCCTAGCCTTTTCTCCTAAGTCACATACATAGCATTCCTGTGTATGTATTACCTTAGCCTTGCCCTTGCCCCGGCATACCCCTTAGTCACCTTCTCCCCAGAGCCATCATCACACCTGCTTGGTACATATAATGAGGTTACAAGTCTAAGTGGCACCTTGTTAGAATACTTTGTATATTGACAAGTATCAAAACTTCTGATGTAGTCCTTAGTTAGTTCTGCAAAGGACTAGCAATCATATCAGTCAGTAAGATATTTCATTGTTTTTTCAATGCCACCATGAGTGGTTGCTTCATGTGCATCTTTAATAACCAATTTGAGATAGTTCTTACCTTCAATGTTAAAGGTAAAGGGCAAGACTAATCTCCATTGTCTTTATCGGTTCTTGATATAAAAAATCTATTTTTTCTTCTATGATTCTTACAGTTTATAAAGGTATCATAGTAGTTTTTCTAGATAGGACATACTCTTATGCATGATTGATATACAGCTTTCATACCTATACCTTGATCAAGCCAATGTATAATGAAGTAGTCCTTATTGTCTTCCCATCTATTATTGATGTGTTTCTCTTTAATGAGCTTGTTGAGGGTTGGTTCGATCCTTATATTGAAGTTATTGATAGTGAGTTTCTTCTCCTTGCATGTAGAAGCATTATGTTCTAAGAACTTACAGAAATCACAACGCTGTCTAGAGGTTTTGGTGTCTTGAATAAAAGAGGGTGCTGAATCTTCGTCAATAGCTACTTGCTTTTTGGAATGAGTGGTGACAGCAGTAGTGTTGATCAGAATCACATTGCTACTGCTAGTGGTTGTAGCTAGTTGTTAAGGTGCATTTCATGGTTGTTGTGGGGTGACAGGAGTATTCATAATCTTCTGTTCTATTTGTCCAGTGCTCATCTGTTCGGTAGGCTTACTAAACTGAATGCTAGGTTGGAGAGTGTGGTATATTGGTTTGTTAGTAATTTATCTTTTTGCTCATTCTCTGATTTCTTGGATAGCCTCTTCGTGGCTGAGAGCTTGTGGAGGTGGATAAGCTGGTGTTTGTTGTACTGGTGCTAGTTCCTTTTCAGGCTCATTTACAGATATGAGATGTGCAATACGAGTTGTAAAGAATTCCTTCTCCTTCTTAAGAACTGAGGCTGACAGATCAAAGTTCAAACTGCCATATCTAAGATGGTTGCAGATTGCACATGTTTCGATAGTGAACATGCGGTTGTTCATGGCGTGGGAGCTGCCATGAGCTGGACAGTAAAAATCTCGGGAAAAGGACTAGTGTATCCTTTTGTGTTATTGCCAATTGCTATGAGCTAGGTCAATGGCAATTTCCTTCACTTCTTTGGAAGCGAGGGTGTTTTGTTAAGTATTTTCAGAAGATGGAGGCCTATATCTTAGTCCAAGAACTGTTAAAGATTTGTTCTTGTTTATATTGGGTACACGATCATACCCGTTGAAAACTTCTTCTAGTATAGTAGATAGAGTCTCATCATCTGAAGATTCTTCTTCCTTCATTATATTATATTCGCTTTCTTCGTCTGGGATGCCATCAAAGTATAGACAGAAGATATAGTGTCTAAGTTCTTCGGCTCTTCCACGACATTTGTTAAAGTCGCAGTTGACATACTTGAAATTGATAGCTCCGCCAGAAACCATATTGTTCTGAGTGGAGGTTTCTGGTGAGTGGAAAGTTCTTAAAGCATTTGTAGAGATGTTATAGTTGTAGGTATGGTTGGGAGGATCAATGTTGTTGGAAATATAATCATCCTTAGTGGTAGGAGTGTCCAAGTATTTATACTTTCTTGATAGAGTGTCTGCTATCAAATTTTCCTTTCCTGCCATATGCTATATATTTGTATCAAATTCCATTAGGTAATCTTGCCATTGCCTCAATTTCTGGCTTGCATGTGTTTGAGTATAAAAGGTTACTAATAGTTTGTGGTCCGTAAGGATAGTGAACTTATGACCTCTTAATTGTACTTTAAAAAATTTTAATGAGTTAATAATCGCTAATAATTTCTTATGAAAGATAGGATAATTAAGTTGTGTTAGATTAAATTTTCTAGAGTGGAAGTATGATAGTTTGATGTACCACAATGGTCTTTGACCTATCCATGATCCTAGTTTTATATCTATAATGAATGGTACTAGACAGTATTGATTCGGTACCATTTATACAATCTATATCCGTAGACATGGATGTTTGTATATTTCGGTTCTGCTGAGGTAAGACCTCAGTAGGGTAGGGAGATTACTAGGTGGAACGTTCCCGGAGGGAACAGTAATTAACTGGTGTAATCTATCTTATATGATTTGTGCTATCTAAGCTATATGATCTTGATCTGATCAGAATATAAGCTTGCTTGCTCTGTATGCTTGCTTGGTTGCTTCTTGTCTTTCTGTGGATTCCAGAGGGAATCCAGCGGCCTATTTATACTCATCTGAGATCTGATGACTAAGGAAATAAATACAATAAAGGGTGGTACACTAGAAGGTGGTGTGCTATAAAAAGGGGTCATGTAGCCATAGTAATGAGTCACATGCTTTAAACAGAGGTCACGTGGCCATAATGAGGGTGTCTTCATATGGCAAGTGCCATGGGACTTCCCATGGCAAATTCCGCGTACTATAGATGCTTATAAAGCAATAGGAGGTGGTTGAAGGCTAGTCCTTAAACTGAGAGGCTTAGTTACATAACATAGTAGTAATATAGGAAATACAAAAGTATATAATCAATTATATAAGCAATGAAACAATGTTCTCCATTATACTTCCCCACATAGAAGGATTTCCTATCCTTACTTCTTTCGCTCTGCCATATTGGTTTCCATACGTCCTAAGATTTGATGCATTATTAATACATTAGCATTAACATGAATATCCTTAGTGTTTTCTTAACTCATGATTCTATCTCGTTCTTGTTGGATGAGAGCTTGGGTCTCATCTTTGGTTCATAGTCTTTGTTTTCCTTTAGTCCTTAGACGTCTCTTGCATGTGTCTTCCATACTTCCAGTCGTCCAGAAGTCTTAAAGAATTTTAGTAGTGATGTTCTTAGCATTTACCCAGGAATCATGTTTAGGAAAGTATCCTAGCCATCTGACCTTATATTGTCTTTCTCCAGTTTGAGGAGCTGTTCTAAATTCTAATATCTTTTCAACTTCATAACGATCTTCTTGAATTGGTCCTGGTTCCTGAGATTGTCTGTGAGAGAACTGGGTAGGATCATTTTTATAGTAGGGTTTGAGTTTGCTGATATGAAAAGTATTATATATGAGGTGGAGGTCAGGTTGACTGGATAGGTCTAGGCTATAGTTATTGCGTTTCCAATTACTAGAAATAATGGGAAATGGGCCTAGCCATTTTGGTTTGAGTTTGGGTGAGACGTTCGATAGGTTGATGTTTTCTAAGAAAAGTATAACTTGTTGTCCAACTGAAAATTTGGCGGTATTGGGTAGTCGTTTGTTCGCTTGAGATGCTTGAGTCTTCTTGGCGTCATATAGGTTTTTAGACATTACCTTATGACGTTCATTCACTGGTACATATGCGTTAATGGGGTATGGAAGTATTGATACGCCAAGATGTACATTAAATCTAAATAGTGTGGAAAAGGGACTATTCTGTTTAGCGGCATTATACCTAGAGTTAAGTTTCAACTATATCTCTGATAGTTTCTGTAGCCAATCAAATCCTTCAATTTTACAGGCTCTTGCTACTTGTAGAATTTCTTTGTTTACAATTTCCGATTGTCTGTCTGCATGTGGATGATATGCGGTGGACGGTTCCAACTTAATTCCTTTATTCCTAGCCCAATCTTAAAAGTGCGTTAACATAAAAAGAGTGTCGCGGTCAAAAACAATACAGAAAGGGTATCCCATAGTTGGAACTATATGAGTATTAAAGGTAGCAGTACATTGTTCTGCTGTGAAATTATCTGAGACAGGAATAAGAAACTTGAATCCTGATTGTCTATCGACAATTATCCAAAGTCATGAAATACAAACTACATGATCTTCTTCAACAGGAATATTTGAGTACAAAATTGAACACTTAGTAAACATGGGTGCTAACTTAAGAAAATCCATCGATATGTCAGTCCATGGCCTACTTGGTACATGTAACGGGGTTATGAGTCCAAGTGGCGCCTTGTTGGAATACTTTGTCTATTGACAAGTATCACAACTCTTGATATAGTCCTTAGTTGGTTCTGCAAAGGACTGGCAATTATATTGGTCAGTAAGATATTTCATCATTTTTTCAATGCCACCATGAGCGGTTGCTTCATGTGCATCTTTAATAACCAATTCAAGATAGTTCTTACCTTCAATGCTAAAGGTAGAGGGCAAAACTAATCTCCATTGTCCTTGTCAGTTCTTGACATACAAAAGTCCGTCTCTTCTTCTATGATCCTTACAGTTCATAAAGGTATCATAGTAGTTCTTCTAAATAGGACATACTTTCATACATGATTGATATGCGGCTTTCATACCTGTATCTTGGTCAAACCACTATATGATGAAGTAGTCCTTATTGTCTTCCCATCCATCGCTGATGTGTTTCTCTTCAATAAGCTTGTTGAGTGTCGGTTCAATCCTTATGTTAAAGTTATTGATGGCGGGTTTCTTCTCCTTACATGTAGAAGCATTATGTCCTGAGAACTTACAGAAATCACAATGCTGTCTGGAGGTCTTGGTGTCTTAAATGAAAGATGGTGAATCTTCATCAATAGCTACGTGCTTTTTAGAACGAGTAGTGATGGTGGTGGTGTTGATTGGAATTGCATTACTGCTGCTAGCGGTTACAGCTAGATGTTGAGGTGCATTCCATGGTTGTTGTGGGGTAACAGGAGTATTCATGATCTCCTGTTCCATTTGTCGGGTGCTCATCTGTTCAGTAGGGTTACTGACCTGAATGCTGGGTTGGAGAGTAGGTTATGTCGGCTTGTGGGTAATCCATCTTTTTGCCCATTCTCCAATTTCCTGGATAGCTTCTTCGCAGCTGAGAGCTTGTGGAGGTAGATAAGCTGGCGTTTGTTGTACTGGTACTAGTTCCTTTTGAGGCTCATTTGTAGATACGAGATGCGCAATACGAGTCGTAAGGAATTCCTTCTCCTTCTTAAGAACTGAGGCTGTCAGGTCACAGTTCAAACTGCTATGTCCGTGGTGGTTGCAGATTGCGCATGGTTCAACGGTGAACATATGGTTGTTCATGGCATAGGAGCTGCCATGAACTGGACAGTAAAAATCTCGGCAAAAAGACCAGTGCATCCTTTTATATTGTTGCCAATTGCTATAAGCCAAGTCAATAGCAATTTCCTTTGCTTCTTCGGGAGCAAGAGATTTTTGTTGAACGTTTTCAGTAGATGGAGGCCTGCTAAAAACTTCTTCTGGTATGGTGGATAGAGTCTCGTCATCTGAGGACTCTTCTTCCTTCATCATATCATATTCGCTTTCTTCGTCTAGGATACTCTCGAAGTATGGACAGAAGATATGGTGTCCAAGTTCTTCGGCTCTTCCATGTCATTTTTTGAAGTCGCAGTCGATATACTTGAAATTGATAGCTCTACGAGAAACCATATTGTTCTGAGTAGAGGTTTCTGGTGAGTGGAAAGTTCTTAAAGTATTGGTAAAGATGTTGCGGTTGTAGGTATGGTTAGGAGGATCGATACTGTTGGAGATATAATCGTCCTTGGTGGTGGGAGTGTCCAAGTATTTATACTTCCTTGATAGAGCATCTGCTATCAAATTTTCCTTTCCTGCGGTGTGCTGTATATCTGTATCAAATTCCATTAGGTAATCTTGCCATCGCCTCAATTTCTGGCTTGCAGGTGTTTGAGTATGGAAAGTTACTAATGGTTTGTAGTCTGTAAGGATAGTAAACTTGTGACCTCTTAATTGTGCTTCAAAAAATTTTAATGAGTCAATAATCGCTAATAATTCCTTTTGAAAGGTAGGATAATTGAGTTGTGCTAGATTAAATTTTCTAGAGTGGAAGCATGTTGGTCTAATGTACGTCAACGGTTCTTGACCTATCTAAGATCCTAGTTCTACATCACTAGCATCATGGACTAAATATTTGGGTTCGGTAGATTCATTATTCCAGGGTTTTAAAACATGTGGGGAATTCACGAGTTCCTTGAGTTTTTCAAACGCTGCATTATGAGTATCTGTCCATTCCCATTTCTTTATTTCTCCTTGCAGTTCTGACAGGGTGTTTGCATATGATGCCAAGTCAGGAATAAACCTGCTGAGATAATTAACGATTCCAAGGAATCCTCTAAGATCCTTTTTTCTTGTAGGAGTTGGAAATGTTAATATAGTAGTCCTCTTCTTCGGGTCTACATGTAATCCATCTGATGTTAAAACGTGTCCTAAGATTTCCAATCTTGGAGTAAAGAACTAGCATTTGCTTTCTTTGAAATAAAATTTCTCGTCCTGTAGACATTGAAGTACTTTCTTCAATAATTCTACATGTTCTTCATACATTTTTGTGAATATAATGATATCATCGATATAGATAATTAGGTTTTTATAGACTATGTCTTTAAAAATTTCATGCATAACATGAACCATGGTAGCAGGTACATTACGATCCCCTTGTTGTATAACTCTACTTCTGAAATATCCTATGTGACATAAAAAGGTAGAGTATTGCTCAGATTCTTTATTATTTCTAATATTAAAAAATCCGTCGGCTAAGTCGAGCTTAGTCCAAATAGGATTCTCTGCTACTAGTTCAATTGCTTCATTGATATCTGGCAATAGGGTGTGGTCTGGTTCAACGGCTAAATTATAGTCTCGACAGTTATTGACATGTCAGGCTTCTTCCAGTTTATCTCGTTTGGGAATAGTGAACATGACTACAGTATTTGTGTCATTTTCTACTCTATATATACGACCTGATACTTCTTCTTCAACTAATTTGTCATGGATTTGTTGTGTAAATTGATGTCGTGAGGGTCGCCATTTTGGTATCCAAGTAGCTCCCGCTCTTGGTTTAATAGAGTGATTAATTTTTCTTAGTGGAGGTAATTCCTGTGGAATTGTCTTGGGAAATAATAAGGGAAACTTCGTTACAGGGTTGAATTGTTTCTGTACCGTACAAACAGCTATCACGAGTTCTCTTTTTGAATCAGTTTCTTCCACGTCACTAATATTTTCCTAATTATCTGGTTCACTATAATCTGTGATTGATTCACAGCGGACCTGTATATACGCTGATCTTATACCATTTGCTATAGTTCTAGATCCCTTCCATACACTTAGCTGGAATCGTGGAATGTTTTCCAGTTGGATAGTAACTGGTTCCTGATGGGCAGGAATTATTGCTCGCACTTTGCTGAGAGCAGGTTCTCCTAGTATCATGTCCCATCCGGTCAAATGAGCTACATAGAACGTTAGTTCTTCTACATAACCTATTCAATCAAGTTTGATAGTACAAGCTTTGTCTATCGTTCCTTTTGAGCCTTTAATCGCAGTACTTAATGATTTCTTCTCGATACTTCTAGTCGGTATTTTGTATAGGACTACAAATTGAGAATTGATTAAGTCCCCTCCTTTTGTTTAGAGATCAATTAAAGCCAGTACGCGGTGTTCGTTAGCTTTAATGAAAACCTTGCTAAAATCTGGTACCTGTCTTGATAAGGGTCGTTCCTTGATTTTATCCTTGTTGTTTTTATCCTTGGTGGCTATCGATATAGCTAAATCTTATGTGGCTGTATGCATGGGTACCTTATTTTGTCGTTTCCTACAGTCCTTGTAGGAGTGTCCAGGGTTCCAACACCATAGACATTTCTTGTCTCTAATTAATTGCATCTTCGTCTTCGGATCCAATTTTTTGAGGATGGTGTCCCAATTTGAGTCCTTCTATTTTTCTGTGTTGGGTTTGGTGTTGAGATTGCTGCTAGGATTAAATCCTGTTTTTTGTCATTGATTCTGGTCCCTGCATGGACCGTGACTTCGATTTTCATTTCGAGGGTGTTGTCGTCAAGATATATTTATTGTTGGTAGTGGGGTAATATCTTTTTTTGAAGCTTGATATGACTCCGCTTGATGCACGAGCTGATCATATGACCATTCTTCTTTGATTAAAGGAATTAATGTAGCTGACATATAAGGTGGTAGGTGATTAAGAAACTTTCTTCTTTTTACTTCCTACGATATTGATTGTTTGTCATCCTTGTTAATCAATTTAATTTGCATTTCAGTGAGCCAGTTGGCGAACTGTTTAATTCCTATGTGACGTCCGTCCTTGTATGGTGTGGCTGTCTCCCATCGTTTCCACAAAATGTCCTTACTAGTAGAAGGTATCAGAAAATCCCTTAATGTTAGTATGAAACTAAAGAATGTCGTATTCTTTCCTCTTTCTCTTAGGAATTGATTATAAGTAGTGAGCGCGCTCCCTTCCATTCTGAATCCAACAATTTCCAGAGCTGAAGCGCCTTCTAAATCTATTCCTTTGATAACAAACCAACGTTGCATTACTGTGGCCCAAGAGTCAAAATATTGTGAGTCTTGCCATTTTTTGTCTTCTCCTCTTATTTTTTCTGGGAGATCAATCTTTATTCCTTTTAAAGCGTTTGTTGTTTCATGGTTACCCGTTGTAACCATTCCTGTTGTAGATTCCCATTACTGGTGTTCAACTGATTTTTCTTGTTTGGGTTTTCTTTTAAGAGTTTGACTTGCAACTGAAGATGCCTTGTCAGAGTCCGAGCTATCATCTCTGCTATCATCGGGGTCTCATCCTCCTCCTTGCGTTTTCTGCTTCTGTTGGTCTAGTCCTGTATCTAGATCATCATCGTCTTCTGGTAATTCTATATCTTCTGGTGGTTGGTCTTTATCGTCGGTTTCTTTGGCTGATCCAGTCCTCCTTTCTGGTGTGTCAAGTGCTCGACTTTTGCCATTTGATTTATCTTTCGGTGTTCTCAGGAACGCTCCTGGAAGTTCTTTGCTAGGATTGAAAAAATCCTCCAAGGTATGTGCTGATTCTTCTAGATGAGTGCCACTCATCATGAATACCATTATTTCTTCCCAGTTATTTATTACCCAATTCGGTTTCCTTAAGAGTAAAACAATAGGTTTCTTTAATTTCTTGCTTAAAAATGCGTTCATTTCTAAATACTTTTCTTTGAATGGGTAAGGTATTAGCCATAAATAGTGTTTTACTACGACTTCCATTAGGAGTCGAGTATTATTAGGATAATACTGTTGGGCATGTCCCATTGAGCGAGTATATTTCAAAATCTCCTAAATTGTTGGAAAATGTCTATCTCAAAATTCTTCTAGTGTGAGAGGTAGAGCCATACTAAAATATAGTTTGGTTTCTGCTCCGCCTGGTTCTCCTATTTCTATATCTATGGGCAGATTTATTTCCTCTTTCATATTAGGAACTACAAATCTGGTCTTTCTTGGAGTTTCTTCTACTAATTTCTTAATATCTTCAGGTAACATAGTTAACTGTCTCAACCTCTTAGTCTTCTTACTAAGTTCAGACGCCATTATGTCTGATTTCGTTATCTGTCCGCAACCAAATGCAGCTGGTTATGCGATACAATCGTCGAGTTACTTTTCTTCTTTGGCACCTTTCTGTGCTGATAGTGTGGTAGCTGATGATCCTCATGATCTCCGTTCAACTGACAGTTCTGTTAGCTCGGTGGATCACGAGGCTGGTGTGGCTAGATGTCAGGATCCTGATATTTCTTATAGTCCTGGTTTTTCTTCGTCTACTGGTCTAGAATCTAGTTCTAGTTCTTCCGGCAAGAGTGTCACATTTTCTGATTGGTGTGTTGAGGTAGACATTGGGGGCACAGAGGTATTGGTAGAGATGTCTAGGCCTAAGGAAAGTTCTAATGGAGGTAATTCTTTTCTGGAGGAAATGGCTGCAGTGGAGGCAGCAAGATTTGAGCCTTGTAATTGTGATGCTTGGTTGTTTAGACCAATTATTCCTGGGACCTGGGGAGCTGGTTTTTCAATGGTGTACTGGATTTACAGGTACAGATGTAATGGCGGTTGCCAGGAGTGCAAGATAAGTTGTCGATCTTATTGGGAAAAGTGTTGTAAAGGAGGGTAAGATTGTTTAATATAGGATACCACTGCCCGTTAGAGCTCTGCTTAGCTTGCTTCTAAGTCTTTTGTTGATATACTGCAGTTGAGAGTCTGATGTCTCATTTGTTGGATACTTTGTTGGCTAGCTAGTTGAATAACAATATCGATTTTTTATATGTGCACTTATGTGTCGAATTGTATACACTTGCGTGAGTGTAATAAAGGTATCCAAAGGTTGATCAGGTCTTGGATTTAAGAGTAAAGATCAGGTAAGTGAGTTAAAAATAATGTAATGAATGGTACTAGACAGTATTCATTCAGTACCGTTTATACAATCTATATCCATAGACACGGACGTCGGTGTATTTCGGTTCTGCTGAGGTAAGACCTCAGAAGGGTAGGGAGATTACTAGGTGGGACGTTCTTGGAGGGAACAGAAATTAACTAGTGTAATCTATCTTATATGATTTGTGCTATCTAAGCTATATGATCTTGATCTGATCGGAACATAAGCTTGCTTGCTCTGTGTGCTTGCTTGGTTGCCTGTTGTCTTTCTGTGGATTCCAGAGGGAATCCAGCGGCCTATTTATACTCGTCTGAGATCTGATAACTAAGGAAATAAATACAATAAAGGGTGGTACACTAGAAGGTGGTGCGCTGTAAAAAGGGGTCATGTGGCCATAGTAATGAGTCACATGCTTTAAACAGAGGTCACGCGGCCATAATGAGGGTGTCTTCATATGGCAAGTGCCATGGGACTTCCCATGGCAAATTCTGCGTGCTATGGATGCTTATAAAGCAATAGGAGGTGGTTAAAGGCTAGTCCTTCAACTGACAGGCTTAGTTATATAATACAGTAGTAATATAGGAAATACAAAAGTATATAATCAATTATATAAGCAATGAAACAACGTTCTCCATTACACTTTTACCATGACCAATATCAGCAAAGGTTTACTAGTATTGAAGGACAATTTATTGGCATAAAAGAACAATTCACTAGTATGAGAGGACAATTTACTAGGTTTCAAGATCGACTTGAAAGGGTAGAATGACGAGTACAGGCTCCTCAGCCTATGCACCCTCCAGCAAATATAGCACAAAGACTCAAGCAAGCAGCAGGAGGTATACCACAACCTCCTCCACCACTAGTCCAACAAAGACAACCTAAAGACCCCACTCATCTACTACCACCTCTAGTAGGACTTGAGATCTTTGAAGATAAGCAGATAGCAGGCAAAGCACCACTCCCGAATAAATTCAAAGGGGACCGAACACACCTTGAAGGTTGGATCCTTCAAATAGTCGATTACTTTCTTATCACTCTCACCCGAAATGAAGACCAGAAGCTGGCATATATTGGGTTATCAATGGATAGAAAGGCATTGGATTGGTGGAAGGCTAATCGAGTTAAGTATCATACTTGGAAGGAGGTTAAGGAAGCCATGGAACTATATTATGGGGACCACTACCAGGCAGATCGAGCATATTATGACCTAGCAGCGCTAAAAAAGACTGGATCTATCTTAGATTATTTAACAGAGATAGATAGGCTTAACAATTATGCCAAGCTATCTGAGATGCAGGTTATCAATATTATAATCTCTAATCTTCCCCATAATCTCCGCAAATCAATGGCTCACTACTAAAACCTCCGCACCTTCCCTCATCAATGGAGACAGAAACTTATCGAGATAGATATTATCAGTACTGAATTTCAAAGCCACAACCGTAATACACCTCCTACTTAACCAGCATCAAAGAAACGTACATTCGAGGAATAGATACAACCTCGGAGTAGAGTACCCTCTAGTACTAGAGCAAGTACAAGGGCGGTACAAATCCCTGAAGTAATACAAGATGCAAGAATGTGAGAAGGAAGATGCTTGTTTTGTGGATATACTGGCCATCGAGCGGCTAAGTGTAAGCATTGAAAAGTTGCTACTGAACCCTCCACAAAGCCAAAAAATACCACCAGTACTAGCCAGGCACTGGTACCTACCAACAAAAAGGCTCGAACCGATAAAGGACAGCTTCGGATTACAGAGCTTGACTCTAAGGGAGAAGAATTGGGAAACGAGTAAGGAGTACCTCACTCACCGTCGGACGTACTCCTAGACATTCTCCTCTCCTGACAGTTTGAATTCTCATCGCTGGGGAAGAAATTGAATTAGTAGTAGACTGTGGAGCTAGTGCTACGGTTGTTAGGAAAAGATTAGCAGTGAAGTTGGGAATTTGGAAAAGAGCTCGAGAAGTTAGGGTTAGGCAGGGAGATGGATCTCGAATTTCTGGAGGAAAATATATGGTTAGTACTAGGTTTGATATGTTAGATTCCTCTTCTCACTTTTTGGGTAAGTTTAAGATGGATGCCGAAGTGTTGGATATTGGGAAGAAGGATGTTATTTTGGGTTTGTCTTGGTTGGGAGAAAATGGGTTTTCAATAGATACTCAGGACAGGTGCCTGAGACAGGTCTCTATAGGTTGGATTATTTCATGTTCTATTAGATGGATTCCTACTGTTTCTATTGTTGAAGTTGAAGAGCCACTAGAGGATAGCGAGATTGTGCTTATTATTGATGTAAGTGAACGATACTCTCGTTACGCACATTGCTTTACTGCATAATAGGCAGCTAGACTCCCTGAATACAAGCCATGGGACCACAAAATCCCTCTCCAAAACCCAACTGCCAAGATACCATTCGGGGCTATCTATAAGACTATATGGGAGAAAGACGAAGCACTCCAAAACTACCTTGATGAAAACCTTCCTACTACCAAAGTCCGACGATCACACTCCTCCACTGGTGCTCCTATCCTATTTGTTAGAAAGAAAGATGGATCCTTAAGGCTACCATTCGCAACCTGGTAGTGATCAGCCACTATCTTATGACCATCCCTGCAACCCCCTAGCAGCAACACCCCTAGCCATATCTCGTAATATATTATGACTTTGCTGATTCTGGCTATATTCACAACTATGGAAGCAAATACGCTCTACAATATGGTTACCCTTACATCCCGCTATATTCAACTCAATACCCCCATACCACCTCCCCCAGCATGACCGTTGTCATATCCGACCCTTTCCCCTGAACCTCCCCAATAGGGCCAGTATCATATAGGTGAACTCATGACCACGAGAGAGCCCTTTACCTAACATCTATATTCATGATTAAATAGCTTCTAGGGTAGCAAGCAACAATATATGCAAACAGTCAGCTATCATTACAAGCTGGTCACTACTCCAAAAATGAGCTATTTTCAGAATTAGGTATATTTCCATGATTTATGCTATTATAACCTCCATATACCTCAATCCACTGTAATACTCTCTTCCCAAGCATTCTTAGCCCCCGCCGAAAGGTCTCCAATAGCCTTGGGAGCTCTAATACCCCCCCCTTCAAGAATCTTTACCCTCTATTAATACCCCTGCCTCTACTCCCTCTATTGGCCTTATATTGTACAAATAGGCCCAAAACCGCGAGGAGACCTTTACCTATATCCATGGTAAATTAGTGCTGAAGGTAGAGCGTGCTAGTTTGGTTGGCACGAAGCATACAAAATTATAAATTGCAGGATTTCAACTCAGCATACTGAGTAAGTTCCAAGAGCTCTTATTCAATCAGCCAAATCCACCCCATCTATGCCCTCCTTAATCCCCCGAGTTCAACACTCCTCTAGAGCATCCTCAGCCACCCCGGAGAGGTTGCTAATCGCTCTGAAGCTACAATACCCCCCATTTTGGGCTCTAGGTAGTCGCATTAGCCATGGTGGTAGCTGGCCTTTCTCGAGGCATTTTAAACTCGTTATACCTTTTATAGCTACCTGATTAGCTCAAGCATTACCGATATATACCAGAGCAGGTGTTGAGAGCATGCTAGGTTGGGTACTAGGTTGGACGCTAAGTCTGGTTATTATATTGGTAGACGCTAGGTTGGATGCTAAGTATAGCACTAGAATGGCATGAGACTAGACAAAGTGCTAGATTAGGTGTTGAGGAATTTAGAGCAGCTAAGTCAACGCTAAGTTGGACTCGTGAGTGTGGGGTTACTGTTGGTTGCTGTGAAGGGGTTGAAATGGCTCTAGGGGAGAGTGACAAAACCTCCTAGATGGAAGTACCATCCATCCTTGGGATGTCGATCACTACCGGGATGCGGATCACCCGGCTATTTATGCATTTTCGACGATTTTGAGCTCTATATATAACGAAATAGACCCAGATTGTGGGATCGTAATTGAGATATATAGTACGATGCAAAATAAAGTATCACAGGCCCAATATGCACTACAGCTTAAATGATGCTGAGAGAAATTCCAGGGATTACCGGGTAGGTTTAGCTATAAGATATATGAATAGATAATGATGGAGAAGGTTTCAATGATCAGAAATTACTGTTCCCACTTGGTACTTGTGGTTTATACTCACTATATATGCCATTTCATATAATATGCCCATGCAGAAGGGTCGGTCCATAATGGTAGCTTTACCGGAGATACAAATGAAGGTATTTCTTGTCGTAGCTCAACCAAACCAGACCCAGATCAATCGCCCTATAGCTCAAACAAATACACATAGCTAAATATAACAGACGAGCTTGTCTCAGCAACTAAATATATATTTTAGGTAGATAGAGATTGACATATACTAAGACTTTATATTTCTTCTCAAAAAGGCTATGACGCTAAGCTATATCAATTTAGGCTAAATCATATGTGTAATAGGTTCAAAAGATTGCCCTCCATATATTAATGCTTTTAAGATATTAAATACCTGATCCTGTACTTGCTTGAAAGTGGTATTCCAAAATCTACTACCTGTTGGCCTGTTTCTGAGAAGGGCCTTTATAAGATGACTTCACTTTTGTCAAGTCAAAGCTACTGTATAGCATGTATACAAGTGTCTAGTCTCTACAAGCATTCATATAAGCCAGTATTTGCTTGATTTGGGCTTGGTTTCATTAACTTATAATATAGATATATTTCATGTGCCCTCCCGCTGAACCGCTCATTAGTGATATGTCCTCACTCAATTTTTCACAGATATCATATATAGAGTACTAATTGACAGGCCTGCCTATTGGCATACTTTCGTGCCATTAGGTATTTGATTTGGACCTAGTTTAATTGAATTATGATAGTGAATATATTCTATGCACAATCCCTAGGCCTTCGTTTGGGGGCATGACGTTGCCTGGTTCTGCTCAGATATCCTGTATAAGCTACCTAAGAGTATTTCTCTACCCATGTGCTTGCTTTTGACCTATCTGGTTTTCGAATTAGGCCTGGTTTGGTTGAGCTACGACAAAAAGTAGCTTCATTTACATTCCCAGCTAAGCTACCATTTCGGACCGATCCTTCTGTATGGGCATATTATATGAAATTGCATATATAGTGAGCACAAACTACAAGTACCAAGTGGAAACAGTAATTTCTGATCATTGAAACTTTCTCCGCCATCATCTATTCATATATCTTATGGCTAAACCTACCCAGTAATCCCCGGTATTTCTCTCAGCATCATTTAAGCTGTAGTATACCTTGGGCCTGTGATACTTTATTTTGCAAAGTACTATATATCTCAAATACGATCCCAGAATTTAGGCTTATTTCATTATGTATAGAGCTCGAACTCATTGAAAATACATAAATAGCCAGGTGATCCGCATCCCAATGGTGATCGGCATCCCGAAGATGGATAGTAACCTATGAAGCCCAAAGGAAAGGTATTAGAACTCTCAGAGCTATTGGAGACCTTTTAGTGGTGGTTGAGAATGCCTAGGAAGAGAGTATTGCAGCAGATTGAGGTATATGGGGGTTATAATAGTATAAATTATGGAAATATACCTAATTCTGAAAATAGCTCATTTTTGTAGCAGTGAGTAGCTTGTAATGATAGCTAACTGTTTGCATATATTGTTGCTTGCTGCCCTAGAAGCTGTTTAATCATGAATATAGATGTTAGGTAAAGGGCCTTCTCATAGTGATAAGTTCACCTACATGATACTTGCCCTATTAGAGGGGGTTTGGGGGGGGGTCGGGTATGACAAAGGTCATGCTGGGGGAGGTGGTATGGGAGTATTGAGTTGAATATGGCAAAATGTAAGGGTAACCATGTTGTAGAGTGTATTTGCTTTCATAGTGGTAAATATAGCTGAAATCAGCAGAGTCATAATATATTACGAGATGTAGCTGGGGGTGTTGCTGCTGGGGGGTTGCAGAGATGGTCATAAGACAGTGGCTGATCACTACTAGGTTGCAAATAGTATGTGTCAATTACCGAGCCCTTAACCGTCTCACAGTACCAAACAAATACCCACTTCCTCTTATCTCCGAGTTGCTTGATAGAACTCGTGGAGGTAAATAGTTCATACGATTGGACCTCAAAAATGGGTATAACCTCATCAGGATTGCACTGGGAGACGAATGGAAGACAGCATTCAGGACGAAAAAGAGACTATTTGAATACACCGTGATGCCATTTAGGTTGACCAATGCCCCCGCTACATTTCAAGAGATGATGGATATGATCTTCAAGAATATGGAAGGATGTATCGGGTACTTGGACGACATACTCATCTACGAAGGTCAGACAGAGGAAAAACATCAACAAATAGTCGAAAAAGTTCTTTAGTAATGCATCCAACATGGGTTAGCTGTTAACCTCATGAAGTCTGAGTTCCATGTCCAGGAGACCTTATTCCTCGGTCATATTATCAATGGTCAACATATCCAAATGGATCCCTCCAAGCTCGAAACTATGCCCAAGTGGCCTATTCCTACTAAAAAGAAAGAGGTTCAAGCATTCCTAGGCTTTGCTAATTAATACCGTCGATTTATTGCCCACTATAGTGCAAAAGCTCATTCTTTAATTAACTTAACAAAGGATGTCCCTTTTAGTTAGGGACATGAACAACAGCAAGCTTTTGATAACCTCCGAGAACAATTCCTCACCGCCCCCATCCTCACACAGTTTGACAGACAACTCGAAACAATCATAGTGAATGATGCTAGTAATTAAGCTATTACTGGTATCCTCTCTCTGTAACGAGGGCTCTGGGGGACAAGGCGACCAAGGGGTACGCCAGGGAAGTGGCAAGGGGCAATCGCATATGTAGTAGTACTACGTATGTGACTAAGGGAAGACTGAGATGGGAGGTAAGGGCAAGAGGCAAGAGGCAAGAGAGGCAGAGGGCAAGGGACACGAGACACGCGGAGGCAGTTGTCGTATGTGTCAAGGGAGGCAGCTGTACTGCAGAGTTGTTTGTTCAAGACAAGGATGTGTACAAGGGAGGTGCACAAGTGCTGGAGGAAGTAAGGTCATATATTGGGTATACAAGACGTTGGATGGGGATCCAATGAGAGGGCGGAGAGAGCAAGCTATATATACAGGTTTCCTTCCTGGC
This sequence comes from Terfezia claveryi, assembly GCA_015179025.1. Classification (NCBI taxonomy): domain Eukaryota; kingdom Fungi; phylum Ascomycota; class Pezizomycetes; order Pezizales; family Pezizaceae; genus Terfezia; species Terfezia claveryi. Next base: position 6,163 of record WHUX01000248.1, on the reverse strand, counting down.
CAAGGCCACCGGAAGGAATAAGGTTCCCGAGACCCCTTATCTCGGGAACAGAGATAACAACAATATCAATCAACAATAACGAGAGTTGGACGGAATCCCATCCGACTCTCAAACCTGGCTAGGAAAGGACGGTTGTAACACTATCCCCTTTTTAGGCTTCAGAGCTCCAGCAACTAGGAGGCTTGGGCACGATAACCAGCAAAATCAACACAGGAAACAACAACAACAAGGTAAGGACAAAAACCCCAACTCCGAACAACCTGACAACAACAGAAACAACAATCATAATTCCAACTCCAAATCAATGAAGACAAGACAAAAATATCATTCAGCTGGGCGAGGCTTGAGAGGGTAACGCTAGTGGAATAGGGTGACCAGGTCAAGGGCGTTTTCCAGATCCTCTACTGGTTGCCAGGTGGTCTCCTCGTCCTCTAACTATTTGACCTTGTACTGAACTCGTCCTTAGTGCTTCCTGTAGTCCAGTACCTCCTCAACCTCCCACTCCTCTTCTCCTGCAATCACCACGGGAGGAGGTGGCAGATGTCTTTGACTTGGAAGAGGATCGTCCGCGGCTGGCTCGATCTCCGAGACATAAATGACCAAGTGGCGTTAGATGTCCTTGGGAAACTTCAATCGATAGGCATGAGTGCCTACAGCGCCTAGCACCTCGAAGGGGCCTAAGAACTTATGGTCCAGTTTGCAGGAGGGCCGTTCTGTTCGGAAGTGTCTGCTAGATAGCCATACTTGGTCCCCTGGGTGGTATTTAGGAGCTGGCAACCGGGACCTATTGGCATACTCTGCTTGCCTGGCTTGGGCCTAGGCCAACTCAGCCTTCAAGGTAGCATGGAGTTTTGTGATCTCTGTTGCGAAGTCCTTGGCTGGGGCATTCTCCCTGGCCTTGCACAGAGGTGCCAGGGAGTCTACGAACCGAGGGTGCCAGCCATAATTGGCCAGGAATGGGGAGGTCTTCAGGGTCTCGGAGAAGTGGTTGTTGGTGGAGAACTCGCAGGTCGCCAGCAATGAAACCCAGTTATTCTGCTAATAATTGATGTACGCCCTCAGGTACTGCTACATGATGGCATTCATGCGTTCTGACTGGCCATCAGTCTGAGGGTGGTATGCCATGGACATGTGTACTTCAATACTCAGCAGCTCACAGAAGGTTCTCCAGAAGTCGGTGATGAACTGAGGGCCGCGGTCTGAGACAACTGACGTCGGGAGGCTATGTTAACGGAAGACATTATTCAGGTAAAGGGATGCTAATTCAGGGGCTGAGCAGGTGTCTCGATAGGGTATCATATGCCTCATTTTTGTCAACCTATCCACTACCATTAAGATGGCATTGAATCTCGAGTCTTCTGGCAATCCAGTGACGAAGTCCATAGTCAGGTGTTGCCAGGGTTATTCTGGGACTTCCAGGGGCTTTAGGGTACCATAAGGAGTGTGGTGGGTGGGTTTGGTACGCTTGCAGACATGGCAATTCTGTATGTACCATTCTACATCTTTCTACTAATTGATCCAGGTGTATTGCCTAGTTAGCAGCTCTAGGGTTTTAGCTACTCCAGGGTGGCCAGCAGCTAAAGTGTCATAGTGTTCCCTGATCAGGCTGAGGAGCAAGTCCCCTTCCAGTACGTATAGTCGATCCAGGTGGTATAGAAGGTTATCCTGAACGGTGCATTTAGCCAGGGAGATCTTAACGTAATGGCGCTGTCTAGATTCCACCGCGGCGATTATATTCTTAACCAGGTCATCCTCCGCATATACCTGTCATATCCGCAGGAGGGGATCTGCTTCGGGGTCCGCTTCAGCTTCAGCATCCGTATCCGCAAGGGTATTAGCTGCTAGGTTTAGATTTTCAGGTTTCAGTACCACCTGATTCTGGTACTTCTGCCTTTCATCCCCCCCTTTAGGGAGATCTCCTGATCTCCTGGTCAGTGCATCCAGCTTACCCCCAGCCTTTCCAGGCCGATACCTTATCTTAAAGTTAAACCGAGAGAGGAATTCCGACCACCTAGCCTGTCGGCGATTTAGCAATTTGGTGGTTGTGAAGTACTCTAGGTTCTTATGGTCAGAGAGGACCTCGATAACCCCCTTTGCCGATTTCAGGTGTGGTCTCCATTCCTCGAATGCTTGCACAATGGCCATTAACTCCTTATCATAGATTTCGTAATTACACTCCGCCGGGGAGTGCTTTTTGGAGAAATAGGCCACTGGGTAGAGGACTCCATCGATATACTAGGACAGGATTCTGGCGGAGACATAGTCGGAGGCATCCGTTTCCACGATGCACTCGCTATCAGGGTCAAAATGGGCCAGGATTGGGGCTGAGCAGAAGGCTTCCTTGAGGTTCTGGAAGGCGGATTGGGCTTCTGGATTCCAGTGGAAGGCCCTTTTTGTCAGGTGTGAGCCAGCTATTACCTTCGTTTTCGTCAAGGCCATCAGGGGTGCCACGATTCTTGAGTATCCCAGGATAAATCTGCGGTAGAAGTTGGCAAATCCTAGGAAGGCTTGTACATCCTTCAAATTGGCTGGGGTTTCCCACTTTTGGATTGCAGCAACTTTGGCGGGGTCCATCCTAATACCTTCCGTGGTTATGATCAAGCCCAGGTACTTCACCTCTTGGATGTGGAATTCGTATTTTTCAGGTTTAAGGTACAGCCCAGCCTGCTCCAGCTTCTCCAGCACTTGTCGGACGTAGATCTTGTATTCCGCTAGGGTATCCAAGTAGATGAGGATATTGTCCATCCAGAAAGTCCTGCAGAGTGTCATTGATAAAGTGCTGAAAAGAGGCGGGGGCGTTGGTTAGGCTGAAGGACATCACATTGTACTCCAAATGGCCATATCGCGTCCGGAAGGCAGTTTTCCACTCCTCCCCCTCAGCAATTCGTACCAAGTTGTAGGCCCCTCTTAGATCCAATTTGGTAAACCATTTGGCCTTGGAGAGCCTGGCTAATATCTCCTAGATCAGGGGCAAGGGGTATCTGTTTTTTAACGTAATCTCATTTAGGCTGCAATAATCCACGCACAACCTAAGGGAGCTATCCAATTTCTTTACAAATAATACGGGTGCACCTGCTGGAGAGGAGTTATGGCAAATGAAGCTCTTGTTGAGGTTTTCCTCCAAGTACTTCTTCAGAGCTTCCAATTCCAGTCGGGACATTCCATAGAGTGGGCCGTAAAAGGGGGTTTTACCTTCTACCAGCGGAATTGTGTGGTCATATGGTCGGTGAGGTGCAAGCTTCTCCGCGGCCTTGTTTGAGAACAAGTCGATGAATTCATAGTATTCACTTGGAACCATGGACTTCTATTCCTCCCTTGACCTTATCTTATTGATTTCCAGGTTCACCTCATGTATGGAAAGGGCATGCGCCTTCATCTTGTGTCTCCTAGTGAGGTAAGCGAAAGCCCCTGCCCCAATAAAGCTAATATTCAGGGGCTTTGGGGGAGGTTGAACAGGGGGAGTAGGGGGAACTGGGGGAACGGGAGGAATGGGGGGAACGGGGGGAACGGGGGGAATGGGGGGAACGGGGGAACGGGGGGAACGGGGGAACAGGGGGAACAGGGGGAGCAGGGCAGTGAGCAGCATTGATGTGTACGGGCTGGTGTACCACCTAGGTTGGGTGGATTATCGGGGGTGGTAATGCACATAACCCCGTGACAATGATTTTTGGACCTCCACAGTTTGTTCTGCAATAATGGCTATTAAATTGCAAGGTGTAAGAGCCAAAGCTGACTGACACAATGTGCATTCTGACCCAGGGGATCCCAAGGACAATTGGATATTTTAGTTTGGTCACGAATATTGGGAGGTCCTCCGAATGGTCTCTAATGGCACTGGGTAGACATGTGAGGTGGGTAATAGCCCCAGAAGAGATAGGGCGGCCGTCAATGACATCAAGAAGGTGGGGAGTCTTTAGTTTGGAGGTTGGTATGGAGTTTTTACTGACGAAGGTCTGATCAATGAAGGCTATCCCTGAAGTACCACAATCTATGAGAGCTGATGTTACCACTGTTTTACCATTGAATTTAACAGTTATTGGTATAACAAAATACTCACCAAATAAGCGAGATTCATCAACAGACATAGATGTAGGGAAAGAAAACGCAGACAAAGATAAATGACCCATGATAGGTCCCTTGCTAGTGTCAGCAACTAGGCAAGGGACTCCGCTTTTCCTGACTCCAGTGGGGTCTCGGACACCGCATATATGGCCAGGGAGCGATTCTTTCGAAGGGGGCAAGCCACAATGAAGTGGTCGGCCTTCCCACAGGCTATGCATAGCCCATTATTCCGGCAGCGTTCCCTCTCTTCTTTGGTCAGGCGGGGTCTGCCTGATGATAAATCCATAGGGGTAGGCCATCCTGCCACCAACGATGGGTGTGCTGGTTGATTGGCGGGGGCAAGGGCCTGAGCTGCTTTGGTGGCATGGTGTCGCTGGGGTGGTGGGAGACGGGGTGCTGGCCTGAATGGGGGGCAGTTGCGGAGCCGGGACATCTGCTGTTCTACCCGTGAGGCCTGGTCGATCAACTCCTCAAGCGTATCAACCACGGGGAGGGTAACCATGGCTTGTTGGAGCTCATCGCTGAGCCCCTCCTGGAATTGCTCGAACTTAGCCTGGTCGTTCTACCTTACCTCTGTGGCCAGCCTCGAGAACTCTGCAATGTAAGTAGACAGCTCTGAGTTGCGCTGTCTCAGTGCCCTGAGCGCTCGACTGGCCGTCCTTACTGCATCAGGATCTCCGCACGCCTGATCTAAGATAACCAACAAGGCTGAGACGTTGTCGAGCTTGATCCCTGTCTCGAGCACATACAGCTGGATTTGATCCGTGGCCTTGCCCTCTAGCAGGGTAAACACATAGGCCAGGCAGTGTTGTTCTGATGGAAACCTAGCCGAATACCCACTCAACTTCAAGTTCACCGCATTTTTCTAGGCTCGTAGACGAGTCCTATCCCCATTGAACTTAGGGAGGGTGGGGATACTTTCCGTTTTAGCAGTAGAGGTTGTCGTAGGGATAGCCAGATTCGCCAAGGTGAGGCCGAGGTTTTGTACCATGGTCCGTTCGGTAGCTAGGGCAAGGTTCACATGGTCAAGATCCGTCTGGAGGACCGTGATCTCTTCGTCGGCGGATCTCAGCTTTCATTTGGCCACAGCTAGGCTGTTGCCGAGTTCGGTCTCGATGGCATCCATGGCCTCGAAGATGTCGATGATTTCTCGATGATAGGCATTCAATTCGTTCGGGCCTGAGGGTATAGGGGAGCTTCTCCAGGTCTAGAACCTGACGGCGGGTGGTGGGAGTGCTGCTCCTGACATGACTGCGTACCAGTTGGTCCAAAGGATCCAACGTAGTGTAATGAGGGCTCTGGGGGACAAGGCGACTAAGGGGTACACCAGGGAAGTGGCAAGGGGCAATCACACACATAGGAGCGCTACTTGTGTGACCAGGGGAAGACTGAGACAGGGGGCAAGGGCAAGAGGCAAAAGGTAAGAGAGGCAGAGGGCAAGGGACATAAGACAGGCAGAGGCAGTTGCCATGTGTATCAAGGGAGGCAGCTGTACTGCAGAGTTGTTTGTTCGAGACAAGGATGTGCACAAGGGAGGTGCACAAGCGCTGGGGGAAGCAAGGTCCTCTATTAGGTATACAAGACGTTGGATGGGGATCCAACGAGAGGGCGGAGAGAGCAAGCTATATATACAGGTTTCCTTCCTGGCCAAGGCCACCGGAAGGAATAAGGTTCCCGAGACCCCTTATCTCAGGAACAGAGATAACAACAATATCAATCAACAATAACGAGAGTCGGATGGAATCTCGTCCGACTCTCAAACCTGGCTAGGAAAGGATAGTTGTGACACTCTTAATACCATGTTGTTAATAGAGGAAAACAGCTTTATCCCGTTGAATACTATGCCAAAACCCTCTCCACAGCTCAACGCAACTGGCCTATCCACGATAAAGAGTTATTTGCAATCGTAGATTGTTTCTGGAAGTGGCAAGATTGGTTGGTTGGTGTTCTGGTAAAAGTCTATACAGACTACTAAGGGTTACAATGTTTCAACAACAAGCAGAAGCTCAACTCCTATCAAGCTACCTAGTACCTCCGCATGTCCGAGTTTATCTATAATATTCACTACAGACCTGGTTCGAAGATGGGTAAGCCTGATGGC
>WHUX01000247.1:0-69503 GCA_015179025.1 Terfezia claveryi | reverse complement strand
TAGGTCCGAAGCTGGTTGGTTTAGCTGATGAACAAGCGTTCTTGCATCAATTTCAACCAAAAACCTGACTCTATATAAGTACTGCGGAACTTTTTCAATGCCTTAAGGAGACCCCGACATTCCAACTTTCCGGAATCATACTTCTTTCCGTAGCAGTCCACATTCCTATTATATCAAGCTGGATGTCTTTTTCCGGTTTCTAGTTCTTCCTGCTGCAAATCGCCCCCATTCAGCTAAGACGAATTGACTACAGCATAATTCTTCTTTTGAGTCATAATCAATTGCTTGAGAGCAGGTGTACTGACCAAAACCTTCTTCAATTATCCATTACTTGTTGTTGTTCACTGTCCACTAAATTCCACATTCTTTTTCCAGGCGAAAAAGCGGTTCCACAATTGTCAGAAATCTTTAATCCAAATTCTGTAATAGACACATAGTCCCAAGAATGCTCATACATCGGTAAGATCCACACATGAGGGCCAACTAGTAATTTTCGGGTCTTCGTCTCTTCCAGCATTCTTCCATTCATCCACACACATAAGCCATGACCTTCAACTGTTCCATTAGAAACTCACTCTTAAACCAGAAATTGTTCTCTAGCTCGTTCTATATCTGCTAGCACCTTATCAATAGATATAATGGCATCTAGAACAAATTTTCTGATACCTGGCGCTATTTTAATCGGCTTTCTATTCTCATCCAAAAACAAGCTTCTAGTCTGCGCTTAATCCCAATGTCATCAATAAATGGCTTGCTTCTCTTAGCAGTTATCTGGTCCTTCAAAATCTTCTTTATTATCCTGTCGAATACCTGTACTCCATTTATATATCCTTATGGTAGGGTAGTATTCTAAGAAGTCCTAGTGGAGTTTGAAATACTATCATATCTCAGCTAACCTCTACTAGCTCACATTGATCTAATCGGAAAACAAGTCGAGCAAGGATAGCAATGGAAATCCAGTGAAGTCCTCGCTATATTCTTCCACAGATGGAGGCAAGCTCACATCCTTAATGGTTACTGCATTCAATCTTTGAGCTGCATTGATAAGTGATATCCCTTATCTTTTTTTTTACCAGGAACCAGGATTACGGTATGGACCACAACATCTTTCCAAAGCCCCACATTTAAGCTTCCTCTTCACGATATCAATAACCTCTTCTTCTAGTGCTTTCGGGACTCGAAAATTGGCAGCTTGCCATGGTACATGTTTGATAGTATGAATCCTATGGGTGGTTCGACTTCAGACTTGAAAACCCCTTTCTCCATAAAATCAAAAGCAATTCCTGCTTCCCTGCTAAACAAAACTTCCATAAGAACATCCCGTTCTTCTGCGGTGATTGTTTCTCCAATCTTCAACTTGGTAATTCTTTCCAGAGTGAGCCTTTCCCCTCTTTTTAAGAAGAAAACTTAAGGATAGTCCATGGGTATTTGTTTTCAAGTAACGGATGTCCTATAAATATTCCTTCCAATTCTCTAACCCTTCAGGTTTCAATCCCTCTTTATGCGGAATATTAGCAGAACGAATTTTTTCTTGCTTTCTCTTATATAGGGTCCATCCTTCCACCTTTTTAAGCGAATCTGACACTTGCATAAAGCTCTTTACGCAAATGTCATCTTTTCCTTCCGTAATCTTCGGCGGCTTCCCTTTTTCTATCTTTAAGGTAAAAACATCCCTATTTTATCAACTTAAACTTCCTCCCATACCTCATATTCTAGGTTACTGGACTCAACATCTGAATTCTCAGGAGTATCATCAACTTGTCCATTGACCTTCAGGCAAGCCTTCATCCATTTGGCTTCACTTTGATTTCATTCATGATATGATGGAACTGAGCAGAATGTCACCGCGTTTCCTTTTTCATCATGTATCGTAGTATAACAACTCCATCATCTCTATTGTCATACTTCGCCCTGACCATCCTCTCCTAAGGCCTTCCAAGATTATGTCCTAGAATAAGTTTTCCATAACTAAAAATCGACATCTGGTTGATATCCCTCTGATCCTTACCTCAACATCATAACAAATTCCATATCCTTCGTCCTTTGATTGTTTGCTGCTCAAAAGACCAATCTACAGCTAAATCAATGGGTAATTCCAACTCCTCGAACCATCTTTACTCATCAAACACAACTACGCTCCCGAATCTATCAGCATCTCATACTCCGTCTCTTCAACTCTACCCTTGCACTTAGGGGAAGCATACGCATATAGCTTCCTGAGTGCCTCTTTCCAACCAACAGTGAATGCCATGGCATCTGGTTTGTCCACTTTTTTCTTGATTGGGGGAACTCTCTTAATGCCAAACCATTGTTGAATTACTTCTGGCGAAATCGATAGAAGCTCTCAAATAGTTACTCCTGGTATAGGTGCATCTAGAGTTCTTTTACTAAGATCTTTAAAATCCATTTCTTCTCTCAAGGTAGCCCATAGCTTATCGTGAGATTGTCTAGGTTGCTTCAAATCAACCTTACTTTGATTCTTCTGTCTACACTTCAGGATTCTTGGAGGTACGGAAGGGTTGAAAGGTTGTTTCAATTTTCGATTGCTTTCACCAACATCCTCAATATCTCTCATTCTTTTCTCCTTAATCAATGCTTCTTTTGATGCTTTGAAGACCACCGGTTCACCATTGATTCTTTCCTCAATGACATTACAATTAACACCTTTCTAATCTTCCATAAAAATACCCTACATTTTTGAAACCTCACTTTCCTCCTTTCTCAGGTAGTCTCGAACCCAATCTTTTTGCCACTTCATTCTTCCCTCAACTTCATGCGGAACAGGGATAAGAACTTCATCTCCTACACCTTGCTGTCCAAGATACGTGAATCGATCTCTTTAGTAGACTTCTCCATGCTCAATAGCTTTCTTTAAGTCTTGACACTCCTCCTTCCTATGCATTTGAACGTTCCAATAACATCCTCGAATTCGATTCGCTAACGATGCAGCCTGGTTTGGAGGGTAATCCCTATTTCCATATTGTCGAGGTGGGTAATAGGGAGCTGCCTGCGGTGGAGTCTTTGTGAAGACATTCTTCAGGAACGAAATGTCAGTTTCTAACTTCTTCTGAGCTTCCATGTTACTCAGTTGGAGATCCTTCATCATTTTCGTTACCTCATCCAGCTGCTCGGCCTTCATACAACTCTTACTCTCCATTTTTGTTTTCAATTCCTCTCTTAGCTTTGGGAGATTCTTCACTGAAGGGTTCATCTCTATTTACTTCTTGGCCTTTCACAGCTTGCTCATCTGTGAGTCATACTTTGTACATATGTTCAATACCTCCTTTTTTAGCTCCGGCCAGATAGTTGCAGTTGAATCTGTATCGTCAATGTCAATTTTGCATCGTTTGTAAAGCTTATCTCCTATTTTGTCAGAAAAAGCCTGCAAAAACATAATTACTTGCGTATGTTCATTAAGTACTAGCTTATTCACTAGAACATTCGATCTCTCCGTGAATTCAAAAATGAATATCCTATAAGCTGACACCGAAGGTTCCTTTTTTTTTCTCATATTCTGGACGAGATTCTGTTGGAACGTTTCCATATTCCTGATTTGCTTATTGTCATCGTCCTTAAACTCTACCTTAAGCGTGACTACGAAATCGTCCCAACTTTCCCCAGCCATATATGAATCTAGTGTCTTAATATACTTACCAATCATCTTCTCACAATAGAGAGGAACTTTTTTGATATGCTATGAGTTAGTCCAATCTATTGTTAATCCCTCCCATTATACCAAAAAATCATTAATATCAGTGCTATTAAAATGCGGAGATCCTAACTAAAATGGAAGGGAAAACAGTGAAAAAGCAGTAGCTAACGTAGATTGCTGAGCAACATTCTGAGCCTGTGACTTTGATTCTATGGCTTTCTTGATTTTGGTAAGTGAAGATATGGTATCGCATACATAGGGCTCCCTACGTGTGTGATAAAATAGAGGGTAAAATGCTTGCTCTCGAGAATTCTGACTGTGGGAATTCAACCCACGAAAATGTATGATATGCGTACGTTCAAGCTTAGGTGTGTCTTCTGTTCATTCTTTCTTTTTTCTTCTGCTCGATTTTCCCCCATTCTTATGCTTTTTTGGGCAGCTATTCTGCACAAAATTCTGAGTACGAGGCCAATTATTTTGACACCTCCCTCTTTTTCCATATTTTTGAGTTGGGTGCACTACATGCAAAGAACAAAGAATAGGGATAAATACACAGAGACCAAAGCCACAAAAGCCACAAAAGCCAAGAAAGCCTCCAGAGGCTTCAATGTAAGGGTTGCACTCAAAATCATAGCTGAAAGGGGTTTTTTCGATTCCCCTCCTTCCGTACCAATTTATCAAGTAATATCGATGAGTATGTTGTGACAATTCCGCAGAAGTTAAATTATCCTACTACCTCAGCTCTCCGGTCTAAGGGACCAATATGAAGAAGATTGCAAATAGTCAGAGTGACTATTAATGTCTTAGATGTTTGGAGAGTCAAATAAGCTGGCAGGATCCACTGGTATCTCGCAGAATCGTCGCGGAGTATTCTTATGATTAGCAAAAATCCTATAAGCGAGGATCGATCTCAATGAGAGATAAGCAATTCTTAAGACTTACGTGTCTCGACACACGCAAGTGATAGAGTAAAGCCTCAAGAGAAAGTAAAAGACAATCGACAACGACATACGAAGCTGGCTATCAATTGTCTTAAGGTAACAGAGCGAAGATTCTAGCACTTTCCTTGTATGCATAAAAACGATGCATATATTTCTTAATGAGTGTGTCAAAGTACAAGAATTCCCCTGTATAATATACCCCCTTTCCAGCGAGACTAACAAACTAAGCTAAAAAAACTTTTGCTGTTACCCTTATCATAAATAACTTCCTAGCCACTACAGCGTGACCTCTGTTTAAGGCGTGTGACTCATTACTATGGCTACATAACCATCATTTAAGGCGTGTGACTCATTACTATGGCCACATGACCATTGTTTAAGGCGTGTGACTCATTACTATGGCCACATGACCCCTTTTGTACAGTGCACTACCTTCTGGTGTGCCACCCTTTATTGTATTTATTTCCTTAGTCATCAGATCTCAGAGAAGTATAAATAGGCCGCTGGATTCCCTCTGGAATCCACAGAAAGACAAGAAGCAGCAAGCAAGTACACAGCAGCAAGCAAGCCTATATTCCGATCAGATCAAGATCATATAGCTTAGATAGCACAAATCATATAAGATAGATTACACCAGTTAATTACTGTTCCCTCTGGGAACGTCCCACATAGTAATCTTCCTACCTTTCTAAGGTCTTACCTCAGCAGAACCGAAATACATAAACGTCCGTGCCTACGGATATAGATTGTATAAATGGTACCGAATGAATACTATCTAGTACCATTCATTACAATTAAAATGGCATACCATAGTCTGCAGTACAACAAAGCTTCTTATTCAACAACACCAGACCATTAATGACTAGGTGAATTGGCAAGCACTATAGTAAATACAAAATATACGAAAACAGGAAGATTATGTGAGAACTATATAATATTCAGTGAGAGTTAATACAAAATACAACCACACAGGAAAAGGAGCTTGAAGCAATCAAGAGTAGAGTTAGCTATAAGAACTCTAAAAAGTTCATAACTTGCCGTAATCAATGTTGGAAGGCAGTTAATATTGGTATAGCTGAATTCAATAAGCTTATAAAAAAATTATCTATTGAGCAATGCCCTAAAGAGCTTGATATATGAAAAATAAAGAAGGAAGAGTGGAATTAAGATACATTCTAGGATGTAAATTGTGTAAGGATTACGGATGACTGGATATGCCAGCTAGTAGTCTATGAGGGCATTATAGCAGTTTCTTATTAAAGGCGAGCTCAAGAAGACATTATCTGCATAGGCATTGATATATCCAGAGTTTTGGATTGGATTGGTAAGGAGATATATGGAGCTATACATTCTGATACCAATAGTTGGCTGTGCCTATGGACAGTCCAGTGTCTCTAGCATCTACATAATATTATGACATGCTTTCTCAAAGCTCAAGCAAGATATGGGCTTGAAATATGCAAAACACAATGAACAATGATTATGGGTGAGTGGAGTGGAGTAGAGTGGTGGCACGACCTGCTAATCTATAAAGTGACTAACCCAATATTCTAATATAGAACTTCAGAACAGAATCCAAACTATGCTTACTAGTATATAGAAAGTAGGTATAGAGGTCAAGGAATATGTAGAAGAGAAAGATTTTGGTGATGATGATGAGGTTATTGGGAAACTGTTGGCACAAGAAGATGCCAGGGACTTTAATTGAATTATGAGGTTTTTATATTTTATTTTTTAAGACATGGCTATGGATTTAAGTTCATAATAATTATATAGCTAATGTAACGAAACCATGATATGAAGGCATATCATCCTGTAAAAGCATATACATATAAGACCTGCACTTGCTTGACAAGACCAAATAAGCCATCAAGACCGAATAAGATATTATATGAAGGTATATTATCCCATATAAGACTTGCACTTCCCAGCAAGACTGAATAAGCCATCATATGAAGGCATATTGTCCCATATAAGACTTGTACTTGCCAGCAAGACTAAATTAAGCCATTATATGAAAGTATATTGTACAATTTAAGACTTGTACTTGCTGGGAAGATTGAATTAAGCTATTATATAAAGGCATATTATCCCATGTAAGCATATACATATAAGACCTGTACTTGCATTGGCCCAGCAATAATGAATAAGCCACTATGTGAAGCCATATAGTGTGGTACAAGTGTATATATAATGGTATCATGTAGAAGAGAATATTGCTATGGCCAATGAAAATCTCAAAAACTATGAAGAGAATTAGATAATATATTAGGTTTGAATCATAGGAAGTGAATAGCACATATATCTTACATGGTGAGGATAAGCTCAACTTAATCACATTCTTTTACTAGTATATATATTTCATAAGAGATGGACTAATCTGAAGACAGTACATAGCAGTCTTCATTCTTAACACGGAAGACAAATATTGCATTGCATTTAGTAGTCTTTGTTATCAGCATAAGAGACTAAAGTTTATGCATACGAACAGTCTTTGCTACCCAGCCTGAAGATATAATATATGCTAAGAAGTTATTTTAGCGTGGGTGAGATTGCCCTGCCGTTTACATTACTTAACAATGGGGGCATCTTAGAATTGCCCTATTCTTAAGTAATGTTCTAACTATATACTAGAGGTACAATTACCATGTTTAGAGTGAATATTATTCAGTACTTACAAAAATTCAATAAATAGACTCTTATAATCTAAAGATGATATATAAAGTTGAACTGGAAATGAATGAATATTTGATTCCTGTATCTAGTTAGCAAAAATCCTAGTATAGACTCTCAGTGTCTATACAAGTTGTTATTCTATACAAAATTGTAGGAGAAAGATATTGTGAGGTTTTGGCTTAGAAAGATAGACATACTTTAATATAGGTAGTTAGTTTGGTATAAAGAATTCTTTTTTGGATAAAAACATGGTAGGCCTAAAGCAAATAATCAAAGAAATGTATGCATGTCCTGTAAATGTAACTAAATACATTGTCAATAATACTATAAACCGAGCTTCTTTGTGATATGAATATTCTTTAACAAGAGCTTGTACCAACTAGACTATGACAAGACTAGACCAGACTTTAGTCACTTGAGTTTGACTATTGTTCTTGGCCATAGATTACAAGATCACATACTCGTAACAAAGCTAAGTAACTCCTTTCCTGGTTACAAATCTAAAGATTCCCCACTTTCCAATTGAAAGAACATTTATAAACACTAGTCTAAATATAGGCAAGAGAATAATAATAGTTCGTAATATTTTATTAGACTCAATAAGCTCCTGATCTAGTCTAACCTTTTTGATCAGCACTTGATCAGTACAAAGAAAGTCCAATTTCCAAGAGGCCGCCTGTTTTAGTCTAATATACAATTTTTAATGCATATGCTCAGATATTCAAGAATCTAAGCCATAAACTATAACCCAGTTTAGTATAATTAGAAGTAATTAGTACTGCCTAAAACCAAATCTTTTTCTGAAGAGTTTGTTCCCTAAGTACATTTTGTTCATTACTTACTAGAATATAAAATAAATATAGATACCAAATGAATACCTAGATGTATTCCCAGAATGACTTACTTTCATTCTGGAACTTATAAAATTGATTATGTTTCTGCTCTTATGGTTCAACTAGAGATGACATACCTACTATAATGGGAGTTTGATAGTTTACCTGAGATTGATCTATTAGGTTCTTAAGACTTATGCATGAGAGGTAATAAAGAGGGTTATTATTTGAACACTAACATCAGTAAAAATAATATTTGCATCCTGTGCGTCAGACGCATGTAACGCATGGAACGATAACTCAAAATCAGGACATGAACGCTTGTTGCACTACTGTCCTGACGCACTGGGACGTTGCTCACACGCCTGGGACACAACACCAACTCTTGGCAGTTGCGCTTGCATATAGGACGTACTGTGATATTGCTCACACGCCTGGGACGCAACACCAATGCTAGGCAGTTGCTCTCGCATCTGGGATGCACTGGCACATTGCCCCCTCGCCTGGGAAGTAACACCAATGCTAGGCAGTTGCTCTTGCATCTGGGATGTACTAGGATATTGCTCCTGTGCCTAGGAGCAAGCATACATGCAACCTTTATCCCGATGCACTTGGAAACACAACCCGCTTACAGCTTGCATCTGCTATATTCTTACACCAGCCAGCTATGTAGCTGGGTTTACAACCTTTAAATATGCATGTAGCAGAAATATTCATTGTATTCACCAATTATTATATACACAGAGAGGTATTTAGCAATAGATATATACACGGAACATTTGTGCAGCAACACTCACTCTAACCCTTAGTCTAACCTTCGCTCTAACTCTCGTTGTATCCATCGCTCTAACTCTTACTCTAATACTCGCTCTAATTCTCGCTCTAATGCTTACTCTAATACTTGCTGTAATATGCTGGAAATAATGAGCAAAGGGAAAAAGTACGGGGAAGGGAAGTATATATACAGGAAAACCATAGTTGCCAAGGCCGACTACTAAAGCTGACAATTTAGACTTACCGAAGACAATGAGATAAGGGATAATAAGAGAAGTGGTACGACAGTGATCAACGGCACTCAGCCCCCCATTCATACCTGGGTGCCGTACTACTCAATACCTGGCGTGGTAATAGTCATATTAGGAAATCGTAGTCATGGTACTGCGACCGAGACAAGTACTGCGGAGTTCACGATTTATAATATATCCTGCAGGAATTCATGAATACGTAGGCTTATATAAGTATATATATGCGAGAAACCCATGTACTTGCTGCATATATATATATATGCGAGAAATCTATGCATTTGCGGGCTTATATATATATATATATGCCAGAAATCCATGCATTCGCGCGTTTATATATATATATATGCGTGAAACTCATGCTTTTGGAGACTTATATATATATATGCGAGAAACTCGTGCTTTTGGAGACTTATATATATATGCGAGAAAGTCGTGCTTTTGGAAATATATATATATATGTGCGAAAAACACGTGCTTTCGGAAACATATATATACATATGCAAGAAACTCGTGCTTTCGGATACTTATATATATATGCCCGTGAATGTATGAATTCCTACAGGATATATCACAAAGTGTAAACTCCGCACATATCGCAGTACTTATCTCGTTCACAGCACCACGACTACGATTTCCTAATATGACTATTATCATGCCAGGCATTGAGTAGTACGGCACCCGTGTGCGAATGGGGGGCTGAGCGCTGTTGATCACTGTCGTGCCACTTCTCTTATTATCCCTTATCTCATTGTCTTTGGAAAGTCTAAATTGTCGGCCTTAGCAGTCGGCCTTGGCAACTATGGTTTTCCTGTATATATACTTCCCTTCCCCGCGCTTTTTCCCTTTGCTTATTATTCCCAGCATATTACAGCAAGTATTAGAGTGAGCATTAGAGTGAGAATTAGAGCGAGCATTAGAGTGAGAGTTAGAGCGATGGATATAACGAGAGTTAGAGCGAAGGTTACATCAGCAAGAAATCGTGTTTGCGTCCTGTGCGTCCGGACGCATAGGACGCACGGGACGCACAGGACGAAAACTCAAGATCAGGACGCCAAAGCTTGGTGCTCGTGCGTCGGGACGCACTAGCAGCTGGCGCCCGTGCTTGGGGCACCCAGGATGCAACACAAGCGTGCTTCTGCTCCTAGAACGCAACACAAGTTTGTTCCCACGTCTGGGACGCAACACACGCGCTTTGCAGATGCTCCCGCCTCCTGGACGCAACATGGAACGGGCTGCTCGTCCCCAACGCTACAGGTTCTACCGCTGGCGTTGCTAACGGAAGGCCCACAATCGCTCTCTTCTACAATGCACCAGCTTGTATGTACGACCCTCTAATACCAGCCAGGTGCGTAGCCTCTGTTGCAGCGACTGAATATGCATGCAGCGGAAATATCCATTGTATTCGCTAATAATTATATACACAGAAGTATTGAGTAATATATATATACATAAAACATGCACTCGCTGCTTCAATCGCCCTAACACTCACTCTAATACTCGCTCCAATAGTCGCTCTAATACTCCCTCCAATACTCGCTCTAATACTCGCTCTAATACTCGCTCTAATACTCGCTCTAATACTCGCCCTAATACTCGCTCCAATACGCGCTCTCATACACGCTCTATTACTCGCTCTAATGCTCGCCATAATGTGCTGGGATATAGAGCGAAGGGAAAATGCGCGGGGAAGGGAGGTATATATACAGGAAAACCATAGTTGCCAAGGCCGACTGCTAAGGCCGACAATTTAGACTTTCCGAAGACAATGAGATAAGGGATAACAAGAGAAGTGGCATGACAGTGATCAATGGCGCTCAGCCCCCTTTCGCCCGCGGGTGCCGTACTATTCTATGCCTGGCCAGGTAATAGTCATATTGGGAAATCGTAATCGTGGTATTGAGATATGTGCGGAGTTCACGCTTTGTGATATGTTTCGTAGGAATTCATGCATTCGCGGGCTAATATATATATGCGAGAAACTCATGCATGGAATTCTCGCATATATATATATATGTCTCCAAAAGCACGAGTTTCTCGCATATATATATATAAGTCTCCAAAAGCTCGAGTTTCTCGGAGATATATATATATATGCCCGCGAATGCTTGGAATTCTCGCATATATATATATATGTCTCCAAAAGCAAGAGTTTCTCGCATATATGTATATAAGTCTCCAAAAGCACGAGTTTCTCGGAGATATATATATATATGCCCGCGAATGCATGGAATTCTCGCATATATATATATATGTCCCCAAAAGCACGAGTTTCTCGCAGATATATATATATATATGCCCGCGAATGCATGGATTTCTCGCATATATATATATATGTCTCCAAAAGCACGAGTTTCTCGCAGATATATATATATATATGCCCGCGAATGCATGGATTTCTCGCATATATATATATATTTCTCCAAAAGCACGAGTTTCTCGCATATATGTATATAAGTCTCCAAAAGCACGAGTTTCTCGGAGATATATATATATATGCCCGCGAATGCATGGAATTCTCGCATATATATATATATGTCCCCAAAAGCACGAGTTTCTCGCAGATATATATATATATATGCCCGCGAATGCATGGATTTCTCGCATATATATATATATGTCTCCAAAAGCACGAGTTTCTCGCAGATATATATATATATATGCCCGCGAATGCATGGATTTCTCGCATATATATATATATTTCTCCAAAAGCACGAGTTTCTCGCATATATGTATATAAGTCTCCAAAAGCACGAGTTTCTCGGAGATATATATATATATGCCCGCGAATGCATGGAATTCTCGCATATATATATATATGTCCCCAAAAGCACGAGTTTCTCGCAGATATATATATATATATGCCCGCGAATGCATGGATTTCTCGCATATATATATATATGTCTCCAAAAGCACGAGTTTCTCGCATATATACATATATAAGTCTCCAAAAGCACGAGTTACTCGCATATATATATATATAAGTCTCCAAAAGCACGAGTTTCTCGCATATATATATAAGCCCGCGAATGCATGAGTTTCTCGCATATATATATATTAGCCCGCGAATGCATGAATTCCTACGAAACATATCACAAAGCGTGAACTCCGCACATATCTCACTACCACGACTACGATTTCCCAACATGACTATTACCAGGCCAGGCATAGAATAGTACGGCACCCGCGGGCGAAAGGGGGCTGAGCGCCATTGATCACTGTCATGCCACTTCTCTTGTTATCCCTTATCTCATTGTCTTCGGAAAGTCTAAATTGTCGGCCTTAGCAGTCGGCCTTGGCAACTATGGTTTTCCTGTATATATACCTCCCTTCCCCGCGCATTTTCCCTTTGCTCTAGATCCCAGCACATTATGGCGAGCATTAGAGCGAGTAATAGAGCGAGAATGAGAGCGAGTATTGGAGCGAGTATTAGGGCGAGTAGTAGAGCGAGTATTAGAGCGAGTATTAGAGCGAGTATTAGAGCGAGTATTGGAGGGAGTATTAGAGCGACTATTGGAGCGAGTATTAGAGCGAGTGTTAGAGCGATTGAATCAGCAAGTGCATGTTCTATATATATATCTATTACTCAATACTTCTGTGTATTTAAGTATTAGCGAATACAATGGATATTTTCGCTGCGTGCATATTGAATGGCTGCAATAGCGGCTACGCACCTGGCTGGTGTTAGAGCGGGTGTGCATTGTACGAGAGCGATTTGGGGCCCAAAGCTATAGCATTAACAACATCAATTGAGTTGATGATGCCAAGGGAAGCAACTCAAATATCCAGACATTGAAATATGCCAATCAGCGTCCGGACGGCTTTGGTTGCCCCAATGGCGTCCAGATTGTGTTGCAACTCAGCCGGGCGTCCAGATTGTATTGCAACTCAGCCGGGCGTCCAGATTGTGTTACAACTCAGCCAGGCGTCCAGACGCACAAGACGCACAGGACGCATTTGCGCGAGCTCTCACGTCCGGACGCTGGGCGGTGCGTCTGGACGCCACTTTTTTCTTGCTGATGTAGGCCAAGGGTTAGAGCGAGTGTTGCTGCACAAATGTTCCGTATATATATCTATTGCTAAATACCTCTCTGTGTATATAATAATTGGCGAATACAATGAATATTTCTGCTGCATGCATATTCAAACGTTGCAAACCCGGCTACATAGCTGGCTGGTGTAAGAACATAGCAGATGCAAGCTGTAAGCGGGTTGTGTTTCCAAGTGCGTCAGGACAAAGGTTGTATATATGCTTGCGTCCCAGGCATGGGGGCAACATCCCAGTACGTCCCAGATGCGAGATCAACTGCCCAGCATTGGTGTTGCATCCCAGGTGAGGGGGCAACGTTCCAGTGCGTCTAGATACGAGAGCAACTGCCCAGCATTGGTATTGCGTCACAGGCGAGGGGGCAACGTTCTAGTGCGTCTAGGCGCACAGGACGCACAGGACGCAAACTCGCATCCGGACGCTTGGTGGTACGTCCTGACGTACATTTTTTTTTGCTGATGTAAGGGACTTGTGCAGCTTCTTAGAGTTCGTCAAGTTTATTACAATAGTTGTACATAAAAAGAGTACTAGGGAAGCTTCTATACTAAGCTGACATAGTGGATCCTTCTACTGTAGTATATTATATTGTATCAATTTTGTAACTCTCAGTTCAAGCAAGTAGGCTATTATAGTTACCATCTGCATGGCAAATACAATGCGAAGCAATTAGAATCAATTGCTATTTATAATACACTACTCTCACATCAGCAACAAAAAAGTAGCATTCAGATACACCACCTAGTATCTAGATATGATAGCTCATTCGAGTGCATTCTGTATGTCTTATATGTCTGGACGCCTGGCTGCATTGCAATACAATCAGAACACCTGGCTGAGTTGCCATATAATCTAGATGCTCGGCTAAGTTGTAATATAATCTGGATGCCTGACTAAGTTGTAATGCAATCTAGATACCCAGCTAAGTTGCAACATATTCTGGATGCTATAGGGACAATCAAAGCCATCTGGACACTAGTTGGCATATTTCAATCTCAAGATATTAGAGTTCCTTCCCTTGGCATCATCATATTATTATTACTATAGTTACAATACACCCACCTTTATATATGACACTTTAATACCAGTTAGGTGTATAGCCACTATTACAGCCATTGAATATGCATGCAACAGAAATATCTATTATATTCAGTAATAATTATATACACCGTAGTATTAAGTAATAGATAGATATATAGAATATGTACTTAGTACTTCAATTACTTTAACACTTGCTCTAATACTCCCTCCAATACTAGCTCTAATAACTTGCTCTAATACTCACTCCAATACTCACTCTAATACTCCCTCTAATACTTGCTCCAATACACACTCTATTACTCACTCTAATTCCTACTTTAATGTATACTATAATATTGTAAGACATAGAGGAAAAGAAAAATGTATAGGGAAGGGAAGTATATATACAGGAAATCCATAGTTGCCAAGGCTGACTGCTAAGGCTGACAATATAGACTTTCCGAAAACAATAAAATAAGGGATAACAAAAGAAGTGGCATGACAGTAATTAATGGCATTCAGCCTCCTATCGCACGTGAGTGCTATACTATTCAATACTTGGCCTAGTAATAGGCATATTAGGAAATAGTAGTTGTGGTACTGCAAGTAGTACTACAATATATACGGAGTTCATGCTTTGTGATATATTTTGTAGAAATTCATATATTCGTGATCTTATATATTTATATGTAAGAAACCTATACATTCGTGGGCTTATATATATATATACAAGAAACTTATGCTTTTGAAGACATATATATATATATACGAGAAATTTATGCATTTGTAAGCTTATATATATATGCGAGAAACTCAGACTTTTGACACTTATATATATATATATGAAAAACTCATCCATTCATGGGCTTATATATATATATTCAAGAAACTCATGTAGTAAGTTACTTAGATATATATATATAAGAAACCCATACATTCACATACTTATATATATATATATGACAAAGTCGTGCTTTGAAAGACTTAAATATATATGCCCGTAAATATATGGATTTATAGCATATATATATATATGTCTTTAAAAGTATGAGTATCTCACATATATATATGTTCTGGTCCGTTTCGGGATCCGGTCCATACCGGTATAGCCCGGTCTATACCGGTATGGACTGGATATCGCAACGGACTAGGCCGTTACGGTATGGCTGGATATCGCAATGGACCAGGCCATTACGGGATTAAATTGTTCAATGTCACAGATAGCAACAAGGATTTACTACAACACCATAGTGGCCACAGCGGCCACAGCGATATTAAAATTACTAAATAGGGACATATCTGATATGAAGGTTATTTTGTAGCAACATTTGGTCTAAGAACATCAGGAATAACATAGGCGACCTATCCAAAAAAATACTCAGTAGAGGTATACCTGAAATGAAAGTTATTATGTAGAGAAATGTTCTGGTCCATTACGGAATTGAAACCTTTAGTTCATGAGAATTTTCTTTAACGCAACACACTTGTTCAATGTAATATATTGTGTACACTGTGCCAACCAGACTAGTACACACTGACATTACCAGAGCACACCGTGGAATTACGACATTACCGCCCTTACTATAATGTCAGATGATCAGAAGATAATGGTGCTATGAATTTGGATCAGTTTCACCTCCTAGGTTTCACTCGATCTCGAAGCGCAATAATTGAAGTAAATCCCAGGTAACCTTTGAGAAGTAATTCCTTAATATCTAATTTAAGTACATGATGACTAACAAGAACTACCTAGGTATCGTAGAATTAAAGCATACCTGCGAGACTCAAATAACTGTGATGGAAGGAAAGTAATGATGGGAAACAAGCATGATGTAACATGTTCATGATACTTTGCTGCATGCAGAAAAGAACAAGACCTATAGTACTATGAATGAGAGGTATCATGAAATTACTCATAGTGAAGTTTGAGCTTCTTGTTATGTATAAAATATAATAGACCCGGTTTCCACTCAATTTGCCTTCGTTCATCACTCAGAGTGTAGATATATGCCATCCCGGAACAGCCCGGCAATCTCGTAACAGCCCAGTCCATACCGGTATGAGGGGCTATACCGGTATAGCCCGGGCAATCCTAGAACGGCCCGGTCCATACCAGTATGGACCGGAATCCCGGAACGGACCAGAACATATATATATGACTCTAAAAGTATAAGTTTCTCGCATATATATATAAGCTTATGAATGAATAGATTTCTCATATATATATATATATATTGTTAAGGTATAGATAAGGGACCTACCTCTTCGAGGGCTAATACTAATACTCTTCTACAATACTACCTGATATGGCCTAATAAACCATGCAGTTAGGGTAGTGCAGATAAAGAGATAGGTGTATTGAATGTGTAGCCTTTGTCATTAAATTTTATGTATGTATCTCTCTTCTTATTTCCATTATATTCTATTTCTATATTATTCATATATCATTATTGGATGTATTCAAGTTATTTCATATTTGTCAGCTTAACTGCAAAGCATTGTAGTTTGGGCTACCTAATTAATACATATTAGACTACAATTTTCCTAATTGGGAAGCATCTTTCCAATCAGGTAACAACTTAATGTCAAGCCTACTAAGCTATTATAGAAAGCATCATTCAGATTTGATTATTCATTATTAGATTTAAGCTTCTATATAACCTACTACTTTTTCATAGTTAATTCAATAAGACCTAAGTAGTGTTCTAAGTCTTATATAGCTTTCCTCTTATCAAGTAAGTTCACAATATACATGAGTTATAGCTGTGTTTATACTTCTCTCCTCTAGTTATTTATTCTTTCTCCAAAGTATTTTCATAGTTACAGCTCGCCTGTAATATTACACTACTTATCTATACACCTTTATAGATACCAACAACTCACAATCCCCTACAACTATGTCAATATTGAGAGGATTACTTGGTGAAGCCTCCAATAAACCTATGGCTGACACTGATAATGATAGTATTGTCTAGGGATAGTAATAAGCTAAACAATTTATCAAACAATACTATGCTCTATCATTCCAAGTTCCACAGTTTCAGGAATACTAGAGCACCCCTTGTTAACAAATAGGACTCAGATTAATATCCTCCTATTATACAGAACCTATTATATGATTAGTCACTCCATCGGTAGCTCCATCTACTAATCCAGGACCCTCCACTGAAGGCAAGTGACTAGTAGCTCATTATCAAACTCCAGTAGATCTTAAAGATGCTACAATAAAGACATAAGTTTAATAGCTAAAAGCAAAAAAGCAAGTTGCCCTCATACAAGTATAGCAGCTACAACAAATACAAACAGTATATACTGAATTCATTTAGTGAAGTGCAGCAGATATCCAGAAAATAGCTAATGCTACTGTCAACAAATACGCACAACTATTAAATGATACATAAAGTACACTTTTACAAATCTAGAACCTTATTATTTTTAGACAAGAAAACAAAACAAAAAAGTTTTAGACAATTCACTAAAATCTTTGATATCTTAAGTAAGAAGCTGACTTCTAAAATGACTAATACTAGCAAAGGTTTGCTAGTATTGAAGGATAATTTGCTAGTATGAAAGGACAATTCACTAGCTTTTAAGATCAACTTGAAAAGGTAGAATAACAAGTACAGGCTCCTTAGCCTATACATCCTCTAGCAAATATAGTACAAAGATGTGAGCAAGGAGCAGAAGGTATACTACTACCTCCTCCACCACCAGTAGAACAACAATGACCCAGAGACCCTACTTGTCCACTACCACCTCCAATAGAACTTGAGATCTTTGAAGGTAAGTAGATAATAGGAAAAGCACTACCCCAAATAAATTCAAGGGAGATCGAACACATCTCAAAGGCTGAATCCTTCAAATAGATGATTATTTTCTTATTACCCTCACTTGAATTGAAGACCAGAAGTTGGTATATGTTCAGTTATCTATGGATGGAAAAGCATTAGATTAGTTGCAGGCTAATTGAGTTAAGTATCATACTTAGAAGGAAGTTAAGAAGGCTATAGAATTCTATTATGGGGATCACTACTAGGTAGACCGAGTACATCATGACTTAGTAGGACTGAAAAAGACAGGTTCTATTTTAGACTACTTAACGGAGGTAGATAGGCTTAACAATTATACCAAATTATCTGAGATACAGGTCATTAATATTATTATCTCCAACCTTCCCTATGACTTTTACAAATCGATAGCCTATTACAAAAACCTCCACACCTTTCTTCATTAATTAAGACAAAAACTTATCAAAATAGATATCATCAATACTGAGTTCCAAAGTCATAACTGCCATACTGTTTCTATATAGTCAGTATTCAAAAAACAAACCTTCAAGGAACAAGTACAGTTTCAAGAAGTAAAACCCACTACAACTATTGATCTATTAAGGAGTGAATGTCTTCTAAGTCCCATCTTCAACAAACGACAACAAGAAGGGAGATATACTAACTGTAGAAGAAACACATATAAATATTATGAGTGTAGAAGTCAAAGAACTACTAAAACTCTCCCTCTATTTAACACCTCTACTACTCACACTACTAGTTAAACACTAGTACCCACCAATAAAAAAGCATGAATGGATAAAAGACTAGGATGCCTAACAGTTATTCCTGACCAAATAATGGCATTATTTGACTTTCCTAAGCCTATTCAGGCAGGCATTTAAACCAGTTGTAGTAACAGCTATTGTAATTTCACTGTTTTAACAAAAACTCATATAACGCCATTATTTTGTCAGGAATAACTGTTAGAAAGACAGCTATTTGTACCACTAGCTGTTTGCATAGGTAGCTATTTATACCACCAGCTATTTGTATAGGCAGCTATTTGTACTACTATCTATTTGTACTAGCAGCTATTGTATTGGCAGCTATTTATACAAGCAGCTATTGTACCTTGGAAAATAATTATTTATATTAGAAAATTGCTCTGTGCAACTGGCTGAGAAAATAGCTATCTATATTAGAAAATCATTATGTCTGGCCGGCTGAGCGAATAGCTATTTTTATATGAGAACATCACTATGTGCGGCCCACTAGGTTAATAGCTATTTATATAACAAAATTGTTTTGTATAGCCGGCCAGGGAAATAGCTATTTATATAAGAAAATCGCTAAATACAGCTGGCTGGGAAACCTGATATTTGTGTGAGAAAATTGCTTATTGCAGTTGGCTAGGAAAATAACTCTTTATATGAAAAAACTACTGTATACATTAGACTAACTATTGGTATCACTTTATTAGCATATGTAGTTGAAATCATACCTACTAGTACTAGTATAGTTTTATGTACAAATAAGCTAAGGCCCAAAAAAAATATTCAAATCAAATAAATAATATAGAATTAATAAAATAAAATTGTAAATAAAAAAAATTAAGAAATAAAACTATTAAAACCAATATAAGTAATAAAACAAATAAATAAAAAAAATCAAAATTAAAAAAACAAACAAACAAATAAAATAAAAATAAATAAATAAAATAAAATAACTAAAATAAATTATATAAATAAAAGAAATAAAAGAAATAAAATCAATAAAATAAAATATATAAAAAAAATAAAATCCATAAAAAAAGAAAAATAAAAAAATAAATAATATAAATAAAAGAAATAAAATTAATAAAATCAAGAAAATAAAATATATATAATGAATAAAATCTATTAAAAAAAAAAATTAAATAAAGTAAAAGAAATAAAATAAATAAAATAAAATAAAATAAATAAATAATAGGGGTATTTAAAGTTTATTTTTTAGCCAAAAATTTTAAATAATTTTTATATACAAATAAATAGTAAAGTATTGAATACTTTATCAAAAATTTCAAATAAATTAGTAATATAAATAGGTAATTAAAATGAGTTTTAATATATAATAAGGAATAGCTTTCTACAATTAAAATACTAAGGTACTATACTATATTTAGCTAGAGTAACTACTAGCAGAGTTTGAATACTAATATTATGAAGATAATCTAGTACCAAAGTCTATTTAACCTTATAAAATAATAATACTAAGTAATAATAACCTTAATTAATAATTTCAAATTCTTTAGTATATTATCTAATTTAAATCAAAAGGTAAGTTAAGCCTTAGAGGAAGTAAAGAAAGGTATTAATAGTAGTTAGATAGTATGAGTTAAAGAAAAAGGGTACTTAGTTAGAATTAAAAACATAAATGTAGATATAGTTATGGATATAGATATAGACATTCACATAAGTAGCTATATAGAAAATGTAACAACTGTCTTTCTTTATTGTTGTTATTGTTATTGATGTTGCCTAATACCGGGTTATGTTTTGAGAGTCATACCACTTTTGGCATGACTATCGAGGGTTCCCTATCTCGGAACCTTATTCTGTTATCGGCCTTAGGCCACCATGTATATATATCTTCTCGCTCTTGCGCTCACATTGGATCCCCATCCAATATCTTGTATACCCAATACAGGACCTTGCTTCTCCTAGCACTTGTGCACCCTCCTTATGCACATCCTTGTCTTATACAAACAACTCTGCAGCACTGCTACCTCCCTTCGACATATGTGGCAACCACTTCCGCGTGTCTCTTGTCCTTACCTCTTGCCATCTGAATATCCTGCCCCCCCTGACATCGTCTGTAACATCCGTGACAGGTGTCTATAACAAGCCTAGTTTTCCTAGTCATACACATAGCGTTCCTACATAAGTTTTACCCTAGCCATACCCTTGCCTTGCCCCTATCCTTTCC
Organism: Terfezia claveryi; assembly: GCA_015179025.1. NCBI lineage: Eukaryota > Fungi > Ascomycota > Pezizomycetes > Pezizales > Pezizaceae > Terfezia > Terfezia claveryi. Next base: position 48,580 of record WHUX01000247.1, on the reverse strand, counting down.
CTAGATCACACATGTAGCACTCCTACATATGCGATTCCCCCTTGCCACTGCCCTGGCATACCTCTTGGTCGCCTTGTCCCCCGGAGCCCACGTTACACTATATTGGATCTTCTTGACCAACTGGTACGCTGTCATGTCTGGAACTCCTCCACCCACTGTTAGGTTTCAAACCTGGAGGAGCTCCCCCATACTCTCAAGCTTAAACAAGTTGCATACCTACTGTCGATAAATCATCGACATCTTTGAGGCCATCAATGCCATTAGGGCCGAACTCGGCAATAGCCAGGCCGTGGCTATATGAAAATTGAGATCCACTAACGAAGAGATCATGGTTCTCTAGACTGATCTTATACTAGCCACCGAACGGACTACGGTACAAAACCTCAACCACACCCTGACAAACATGGCCATCCCTACGCCAACCACCACCACCAAAACAGAAAGTATCCCCACCCCCCACAAGTTCAATAGAGATAGGGCTCGTTTATAAGACTGGAAAAATGCAGTGAACTTGAAGTTGAGCGGGGATTCGGCCAGGTTTCCATCAAAACAACACTGCCTGGCCTATATGTTTGCCCTGCTAGAGGGCAAGGCCATGGATTAAATCCAGCCATATGTGCTTGAGACAGGAATCAAGCTCGACAACATCTCAGCCTTATTTATCATTTTGGATCGGGCGTTCGGAGATCCTGATGCAGTAGAGACAGCTAGCCGAGCTCTCCGAGCCTTGAGACAGTGGAACTCAGAGTTGTCCACATACGTGATAAAGTTGACCAGGCTGGCTGCAGAAGTAAGATGGAATGACCAGGCTAAGTTCGAGCAATTCCAGAAGTGGCTCAATGACGAGCTCCAACAAGCCATAGTTACCCTACCCACGGTTGATACCCTCGAGGAGTTGATTGACCAGGCCTCCATGGTAGAGCAATAAATGGCCAAGTTACACTACTGACCAGTCTTCCGACCAACCACCCACCTAGCTCAACAATAGCAGCAGTAGCCGAACACCAAGCCAGCCCAATCCCCCACGAGCAACAAGCTGGCACACTCCTCACTGGTGCCAGGAGGTCCTACCCCTATGGATTTATCCTCGGGAAGGCCTCGATTGACGTAGGAGGAATGGGACAGGCGTAGGGATAAAAGCCTGTATATTGCGTGTGGAAAGGCAGACCATTTTATTGCAGCCTGTCCTCTCCAGAAAGCTCGCTCCCTAGCCGTCCATGCCATTTCTCCGGCCGACACTCCAGTACCCTGGATCGAGGAGGTGGATGAGTCGGGAAAAGCCCTGTCCCTTGCCTAGTTGCTGATACTAGCAAGGGATCTATTCTAGGTCATTTGTCTTTGTCATCTTTTTCTGTTCCTGCATCTATGTCTGTTGATGAATCTTGCTTATTTGGTGAGCATTTTGTAGTACCAATAACTGTCAAGTTCAATGATAAAACAGTGGTTACATCAGCTCTCATAGATTGTGGTGCTTCAGGAATAGCATTTATTGACCAGACTTTTGTCAGTAAAAACTCTATACCAACCTCGAAACTCAATACCCTCTGCCTTCTCGACGTTATCGATGGCCGCCCCATCTCTTTCAGGGCTATTACTGACCTTGCCTACCTACCTAGTACCATTGGAGACCATTCGGAGAGTCTTCCCATATTCATGGCCAAGCTTAAATACCCAATTGTTCTGGGGATCCTATGGCTCCGGTTGTATAATGTCTCCATCAACTTTAGCTCTTACACCTTAAATTGTAATAGTGGGTATTGCAAGAGGCACTGTGGTGCCCCACAGACTACCATTAAGGGATTATGCACACTACCACCCCTGGTAGAGGATCCCACCCAGGGAGTACACTAGACTATACATATCAATGTTGACAACCTACCTGTTCCTGTTCCCCCTATTTCCCCGATATCCCCCATTCCCCCAAAATGCGTGAATGTTAGCTTTATTAGTGCAGGGGCTTTCGCTTACCTTACTAGGAGGCACAAGCTGAAGGTACATACTCTTTGCATATATGAGGTGAACCTGGCGATCAACAAGACGAGGTTCAGGGAGGACTGGAAGTCTATGGTCCTAGAGGAATACCACGAGTTCATTGATTTGTTCTCAGAAAAAGCCATGGAGAAGTTGGTACCACACTGACCATATAACCACACAATCCCCCTGGTAGAAGGAAAGACCCTACCGTATAGCCCACTCTATGTAATGTCCTAGCTGGAATTAGAGGCCCTGAAGAAGTACCTGGAGGAAAACCTCAACAAGAGCTTCATTTAGTATAGCTCTTCCCCAGTTGGAGCCCCTGTACTATTCGTGAAGAAATCGGATGGTTTCCTTCAGTTATGTGTGGACTACTATGGTTTGAATGAGATAACGGTAAAAAATAGATACCCCTTGCCCCTGATCCAGGAGACATTGGCCAGGTTATCAAAGGCTAAATGGTTTACCAAATTGGACCTGAGAGGGGCCTATAACTTGGTATGGATTGCTGAAGGGGAGGAGTGGAAAACTGCCTTCTGGACACGATATAGCCACTTTGAGTACCACGTGATGCTCATTGGTCTAACCAACACACCAGCCTCCTTCCAGCACTTTATTAACGACACCTTATAGGACTTTCTGGATCTATTCTGTACAGCTTATCTGGACGATATCCTCATATACTCTGATTCGCTTACAGAATACAGGATCCATATTCGACAAGTATTAGAGAAGTTGGAACAAGCTGGGTTATACCTCAAGCCTGAAAATTGGGAATTCCATGTCCAAAAGGTAAAGTACTTGGGCTTGATTATAACTACAGAAGGCATTAAAATGGACCCTACTAAGGTTGTAGCAATCCAGGAATAGGAAATCCCCGCTAATCTAAAGGATGTACAAGCCTTCCTAGGTTTTACTAACTTCTATCGCCAGTTCATTCTGGGTTATTTGAAAATTATGGTACTTATAACAGCCCTGACCAAGACCAAGATGGAGGCTGGAACACCGAAAAAGGCTTTTCAGTGGAATACAGTAGTTTAGGTCGCTTTCGAGGACCTCAAGAAAGCCTTCTGTTTAGCTTAGATCCTAGCACACTTCAATTCCGATCGAGAATGCATTGTCGAAACTGATGCCTCCGACTATGTCTCCGCTGGAATACTGTCTCAAAATGATGATAATGGTATCCTCCACCCAGTGGCATACTTCTCAAAAAAGCACTCTCCGGCAGAGTGTAATTATAAAATCTATGATAAGGAGTTAATGGCCATTGTACGAGCATTCGAGGAGTGGAGGCCATACCTGGAGTCAGCCAAGGGAATTATTGAGGTACTGTCCGATCATAAGAACCTTGAATATTTTACTACCACCAAGCTGCTTACCAGCAGCAAGCTAGGTGGTCGGAGTTCCTTTCCCAGTTCAACTTCAAGATCAAATACTGGCCAGGAAAGGCTAGTGGCAAACTGGATGCTTTGACTAAGAGATCAGGAGACCTCCCTAAAGGAGGGGATTAAAGGCTAAAATACCAGAATCAGGTGGTATTGAAGCCTAAAAACCTTGATCTGGCAGCCAATAGCCTTACTGAAGTAGAAGCCGACCTCTAACAGCTGGTGAAACAGGCTTACGAAGAAGACACCCTGGCCAAAGACATCATCACCGCAGTGGATTCTGGCCAGTGCCGCCACCCCAAGATTTCCTTGGCCGAATGTATCATACAGGAGAGCATCCTTTATTATCTTGAACAGCTCTATGTACTGAAGGAGAGCTGCACCTGCGATTGATCAAGGAATACCATGATAGCCTAGTTGCAGGTCACCCTGAGGTGGCTAAAACGTTGGAGCTGCTAGCTAGGGAATACACATGGATTGACCAGCGGAAGGACGTGGAATGGTACATACAGAACTGCTATGTTTGCAAATGTGCTAAGCCTGTCTGCTATGCCCCATATGGGACCCTGAAACCTCTGGACATCCTGGATCGGCCCTGGCTGCACCTGACTATGGACTTCATGATGGAATTGCTAGAAGACACAGGGTTCAATGCCATCCTAATGGTGGTAGACCGGTTGATAAAGATAAGGTATGTTATACCTTATCGGGATACCTGCTCCACTCTGGAGTTAGCCAACCTCTACCTCAATAATATATTCCAGTACCATGGCCTCCCTAAATCGATCGTGTCCAACCATAGGCCCCAGTTTACCTCAGAATTCTGGCAAGCCTTCTACAAACTTCTAGGGATCAAAGTTCGTCTGTCAACAGCTTACCACCCCCAAACGGACAGCCAATCGGAGAGGATGAATGCCATTATGAAGCAGTATCTGAGGGCTTTCATCAATTACCAGCAGGGCAACTGGGTTTCATTCCTGGCGCCCTGTGAATTCACTGCTAACAACCAGTTCTCGGAGTACTCGAAAACCTCTCCCTTCCTGGCCAATTACTATTGGCACCCCCAATTCGTAGATGCCTTAGCACCTCTGTAGAAAGCCAATCCCCTGGCTAAGGAATTGGCAGCTGGAATCACTGAACTCTAGCTTACCCTGAAGGCTAAGCTAGGATATGCCCAGGCCAGGCAAGCAGAATATGCCAATAGATCACGGTTGCCAGCTCCAAGGTACCAGCCTAGAGACAAGGTATAGCTTTCTAGCAGACACTTCCAGACTGAACCGCCCTCCCGTGAGCTGGATCACAAGTTTCTAGGTCCCTATGAGGTGTTAGCGGCTATGGGCACTCATACTTACCAACTGAGGTTTCCTAGGGAGATCAAGTGCCATCTGGTTGTTCATGTCTTAGAGATTGAGCCAGCCGCCGACGATCCCCTTCTAGGGCAAAAGCACCCCCCACCTCCTTCTGTGGTGATTGTAGGTAAAGAGTAGTGGGAGGTTGAGGAGGTACTGGACTCCAGAAAGCGCTATGGACGAGTTCAGTACAAGGTCAAATGGTTAGGGGACAAGGAGACTACCTGGCAACTAGCAGAGGATCTGGAAAATGCCCCTGACCGGGTTACCCTATTCCACTAGCTTTACCCTTTCAAGCCTCGTCCAGCTGAATGATACTTTTGTCTTATCTTCATTGATTTGGAGTTGGAGTTATGATTGTTGTTTCTGTTGTTGTCAGGTTGTTCGGTGTTATGATTGTTGTTTTTGTTGTTGTTAGGTTGTTTTTACTATTATCACGCCCAGGCCTTCATGTCACTGGAGCTCTTGCCTAAAGAGGGGGATAGTGTAACAACCATCTCTCTTTACTGTTGTTATTGTTATTGATGTTACCTAGTACCAGGTTATGTTTTTGTTACAGGCGGGCTGTAACTGTGGATATACAAGTCGGTGGAAAGGTAACAAGGGGTTATTTGGTGATAAGTGCAAGTATAAACGCAGTAACAACTCGGGTGTATTGCGGACTCGATAAGAGTAAAGCTATATGAGACTTAGAACACCTCTTAGGTCTTATTGTATTAACTATGTAAAAGCGGTAAGTTATATAGAAGCTTAGATCTGATAATGAATAATCAGATCTGGACAGTACTTCCTATAATAGCTTAGTATAATTGACGTCAGGTCATTGCCTAACTAGGAAACCACTTCCTATTTAGGAACGCTGCAGTCTAACATACATTGATTAGGCTGCCTGAACTTCAATGCATTGCAGTCAGGCTGACATACAGGATATAAATTTGAGTATAACCAATAATGATATCTAAATAACAAGCATAAGAATATAATGGAAACATATTGAAGAGAATATATATATGAGAGCCAACCTCAGAGACACACACTTCAATAGCCAATCCCTTTAACGCTTTATTCCCAAGCGTGCTACCCACATCTGTATGGGTGATCAGTCCATTACAGTTAGCAGCTATAGCAAGGGATTGGTTCCACCGCGAGTGTAGGTCCCTTACCTGAGCCATAACATTACTCCCCATTTCGAGGCAGCTGCCCTCAGCTGAATACAAGTCCTTCCGACCCTGAATAAGACAAGTATTAGTAACAACTCAGGTAACTTCCTGGTGGTAGGTACTAACCAACTAGCTAGATACCTTCACTCCCATTTAAGGGTACCACAAGACCGATGTGTCTATACATACATGCCATGGCCGTTAAAAACCAAACCTCTCGCCAAAAAACCCACAAGGAAAAGGCGACGAGTAGGAGGGTAAAAGGTACCATGTCTTCATCCATTGGAATTTCCTGATGTAAAGCCAGCCTCATACATCTCTTTCATCTCATGGCTTATTGGGGAACTTCTCTCGATACTCTCTGAGCTTCTCCGGACAGTTATCCAACTTGTCAAAGGTCTCCCAAATGTCTTCAAACTCCGTATATCCTTCCCAACGCACCCTATACTTGACTATTCCTCTATTTTTGCAAGAGTCCACAATGGATTCAACTTCGAAGATATCTGGTTTATCTTCATCCATATCTTGTAGTTCATCTCGTCGTTTGAATGGTTTTAGGAGGGTTACATGAACAATATTGTGCCATCGTGTGCCTTGTGGAACTTCAAGCCTATATGCGTGTGTACCAATAGCTTCAATGACCTTGTAGGGCCCTATCCACTTGCTGGTAAGGGAACGGTTGTTCCCAGCTCGTATCTGTAGATTCCGGCAGTCAACTAATACCCAGTCATCAATAGCAAACCTGCATGCTTTTTCAAGGTGTATAGCACTTCTCTTGTAGTTGATTTGCTTAAGGGTATCGTGAATTTGGTTGTGCCCTGTTGTCATTTGGTCTAGCCATTCTTCTACAGCGGGAGAGGAGAATTTATAGTCATCTGAAAGGTGAATGGTACGAGGGTCAAAGCTATACAAACTTCAATATGGGGAGTACTTATGGGTAGAGTGGGTAGCAGTATTATTGGCAAACTCAGCTAAGAGTAGCCATCTTTTCCAACAAGTTTGCCTATCGTGATAGTAGATGTAGAGGTACAGCTTAAGTGTTAGGACTGCCCGTTCAGCAAGTCCATCGGTCTAAGGGTGATAGGCAGTAGAGAGGCGGAGGGATATATTGAGCTTCTGGTTAAGCTCTTTGAGGAATCTAGAGGCAAATTGTGGACCACAGTCAGAGGTGATATGTCGGGGAAGGCGATAAAGTCTCCATATCTCGTTAATGTAAGTATCAGCAACATCGGATGCTGTCCATGTAGTTTTTGCCAGAATGTAGTGTTGTACTATCGTAAACCAGTCTGTAATAACGAGTATTATATTAAAGCCTTCTGACTTTGGTAGCTCACCAACAAAGTCCATAGCTATTTCCTCAAATAGTTGTTCTCCAGTTGGCATTGGTATCAACTTCGTTTACCTGCTATACCTATCTGCCTTTGCTTTTTGATACTTAGTACATCCTCCCACATAATTTGCAATATCTTCTTGCCACTTATCCCACGTAAAATTCCTTGATACTAGCTCTTGAGTACGATGTCTTCCCCAATGTCCTGCCACTTGACTGTTATGGTGTTGCTTTAACACTTCCAACTTAAACTCGGGAGGTACTACCAATAGTCCATCCTTCTTCTACCATCCGGCCACATCTATTCCTTCCACTTCAATATCTTCGGCTTCCTCTTCATCCTCTTCCCCTAGTACTATTAGTTGTCCATCTTCGAAAAATCTAGCATCCATGCCTAATTTCTCTTCCCCTGAACATCTAGAAAAGCCATCAGGCTTACCCATCTTGGAACTGGGTCTGTAGTAAATATTGTAGATGAACTCGGACATGTGGAGGTACCAGGTAGCTTGACGGGAGTTGAGCTTCTGTTTGGTGTTGAAATATTTTAGCCCTTAATGGTCTGTATAGACGTTCACTGGAACGCTAACCAACCAATCTCACTACTTCCGGAAGCAATCCACGATTGCAAACAACTCTTTATCATGGATAGGCCAGTTGCATTGAGCTGCGGAGAGGGTTTTTGCATGGTATTCAAGGGTGTAATGAGGGCTCTGGGGGACAAGGCGACCAAGGGGTATGCCGGGGAAGTGGCAAGGGGCAATCGCACACGTAGGAGCGCTACGTGTGTGATCGGGGGAAAGGCTAGGGTAAGACACACGTAGGAACGCTACGTGTGTGACCAGGGGAAGACTGAGACGGGGGCAAGGGCAAGAGGCAAGAGGCAAGGGGCAAGAGGCAAGAGGCAAGAGGCAAGAGACACGAGACACGCGGAGGCAGTTGCCGCATGTGTCAAGGGAGGCAGCTGTACTGCAGAGTTGTTTGTTCGAGACAAGGATGTGCACAAGGGAGGTGCACAAGCGCTGGGGGAAGCAAGGTCCTGTATTGGGTATACAAGACGTTGGATGGGGATCCAACGAGAGGGTGGAGAGAGCAAGCTATATATACAGGCTTACTTCCTGGCCAAGGCCACCGGAAGGAATAAGGTTCCCGAGACCCCTTATCTCGGGAACAGAGATAACAACGATATCAACCAACAATAACGAGAGTCGGACGGAATCCCGTCTGACTCTCAAACCTGGCTAGGAAAGGACGGTTGTGACACTATCCCCCTTTAGGCTCGGAGCCCCAGCGACGCAAGGCAAGGCGAAAAAACAAACAAACAAGACAGGCGAATAACCAATAACTCATAACACAACCCCAACGCCGGACAACCTGACAACAACAGAAACAACAATCATAATTCCAACTCCAAATCAACGAAGACAAGACAAAAATATCATTCAGCTGGGCGAGGCTTGAGAGGGTAACGCTGGTGGAATAGGGTGACCAGGTCAGGGCGTTTTCCAGATCCTCTGCTGGTTGCCAGGTGGTCTCCTCGTCCCCTAACCATTTGACCTTGTACTGAACTTGTCCATAGCGCTTCCTGGAGTCCAGTACCTCCTCAACCTCCCACTCCTCTTCACCTGCAATCACCACGGAAGGAGGGGGGGGTGCTTTTGCCCTGGAAGGGGATCGTTGGCGGCTGGCTCGATCTCGAGACATGAACGACCGGATGGCGCTTGATCTCCCTGGGAAACCTCATCGGTAAGCATGAGTGCCCAGAGCCGCTAACACCTCGTAGGGACCTAGAAACTTGTGATCCAGCTTCCGGGAGGGCCGTTCTGTCCGGAAGTGTCTGCTAGAAAGCCATACCTTGTCTCCAGGCTGGTACCTTGGGGCTGGCAACCGTGATCCGTTGGCATACTCCGCTTGCCTAGCTTGAGCATATACCAGTTCGGCTCTTAGGGTGGAGTGCAACTCAGCAATCTCCGTGGCGAACTCCTTAGCTGGGGTGTTCTCCCTGGCCTTGTGCAAAGGTGCTAGAGAGTCCACGAAACGAGGGTGCCAGCCATAATTGGCCAGGAACGGGGAGGTTTTCAGAGACTTCGAGAAGTGGTTGTTAGTGGCGAACTCACAGGTTGCTAGCAGCGAAACCCAGTTGTTTTGCTGTTAATTGACGTATACTCTCAGGTACTGCTCCATGATTGCATTCATTCGCTCGGACTGACCATCTGTTTGGGGGTGATACGCCGTGGAGAGGTGTACATTGATTCCCAGAAGCTCGCAGAATACCTTCCAGAAGTCCGAGACGAATTGGGGGCCGCGGTCCGAGACGACAGACTTGGGGAGACCATGGTAGCGGAATACGTGGTTGAGGTAGAGGCTGGCGAGGTCTCGGGCAGAACAGGTATCATGGCAAGGTATAACATGCCTCATTTTGGTCAATCGGTCTACTACCATAAGAATAGCGTTAAACCTGAATCCTCCGGCAACCCAGTCACAAAGTCCATGGTTAGGTGTTGCCAAGGCTGGTCTGGGATCTCCAGGGGCTTCAGGGTCCCATAAGGAGCGTGGCGGACAGGCTTAGCACGCTTGCAAACGTGGCAGTTCCGTACGTACCACTCCACGTCCTTCCATTGGTTAATCTATGTGTATTCCCTGGCCAGAAGCTCTAATGTTTTGGCCACTCCAGGGTGACCTGCAACCAGGCTGTCATGGTGTTCCTTGATCAATCGAAGGCGCAGTTTCCCTTCCGGCACATACAGCTGTTCGAGGTGGTAGAGGAGGCCTTCCTGGACGGTACACTCAGCTAGGGAGATCTTGGAGTGGCGGCGCTGGCCAGAATCCACTGCGGTGATAATTTCCTTGGCCAGGGTGTTGTCCTCATATGCCTGTCTCACTAGTTGTCGGAGGTCAGCCTCAGCTTCCGCATCAGCCTCAGCCTCAGCTTCCGCATCAGCCTCAGCCTCAACTTCAGCTTCCGCATCAGCCTCAGCCTTAGCTTCCGCAAGGGTATTGGCCGCCAGGTCGAGATTTTCAGGTTTCAGTACCACCTGATTCTGGTACTTCAGCCTTTCATCCCCCCTTTAGGGAGATCTCCTGATCTCCTGGTCAGTGCATCCGGCTTACCCCCAGCCTTCCCCGGCCGATACCTTATCTTGAAGTTAAACCGAGAGAGGAATTCCGACCACCTAGCCTGTCGGCGATTTAGCAATTTGGTGGTTATGAAGTACTCTAGGTTCTTATTGTCAGAGAGGACCTCGATAACCCCCTTTGCCGATTCCAGGTGTGGTCTCCATTCCTCGAATGCTCGCACAATGGCCATTAATTCCTTATCATAGATTTCGTAATTACACTCCGCCGGGGAGTGCTTTTTGGAGAAATAGGCCACTGGGTGAAGGACTCCATCGACATACTGAGACAATATCCCCGCGGAGACATAGTCGGAGGCATCAGTTTCCACGATACATTCACTGTCTGGGTCGAAATGGGCCAGGATCGGTGCTGAGCAGAAGGCTTCCTTGAGGTTCTGGAAGGCAGATTGGGCTTCTGGATTCCAGTCGAAGCGCCGGTCTTTTTTGGTCAGGGCGGTGAGGGGGGCTACGATCTTCGAATATCCCAGGATAAAGCGCCGGTAAAAGTTGGCGAACCCCAGGAATGCCTGGACATCCTTGAGATTCGCTGGGATTTGCCATTCCTGGACAGCGGTAACCTTGGCAGGGTCCATCCTGATACCTTCGGTGGTGATGATTAACCCCAGATACTTGACCTCCTACACATGAAACTCGCATTTCTCCGGTTTCAGGTATAATCCGGCCTTCTCCAGCTTCTCTAACACCTGCCTCACATGGATTTTGTGTTCTGCTATGGAGTCCGAGTATATGAGGATATCGTCCAGGTAGGCTGTGCAGAACACATCGAGGAAGTCCCGCAAGGTGTTATTGATGAAGTGCTGGAAGGAGGCAGGGGTATTGGTTAGGCCAAAGGGCATCACATTATACTCAAAATGGCCATATCGTGTTCGGAAGGCAGTTTTCCACTCCTCCCCCTCGGCGATCCGTACCAGGTTGTAAGTCCCTCTTAAATCCAGTTTGGTGAACCATTTGGCCTTAGAGAGCCTGGCTAATATCTCCTGGATTAGGGGTAGGGGGTACCTGTTTTTGACCGTTATCTCGTTTAGGCCCCGGTAATCGACACACAACCGGAGAGAGCCGTCCGATTTCTTCATGAAAAGCACTGGGGCACCCGCTGGTGAAGAGCTATGGCGAATGAAGCTCTTGTTGAGGTTTTCCTCCAAGTATTTCTTCAGGGCCTCCAGCTCCACCCAGGACATTCCATAGAGGGGCCCATAGGGGGGGGTCTTACCCTCTACCAGCAGAATTGTGTGGTCATATGGTTGGTGGGGCGCCAGCTTCTCCGTGGCTTTTTCCGAGAACAGATCAATAAACTTGTGGTATTCCTCCGGGACCATGGCCTTCCACTCCTCCTTAGGTCGCATCTTGTTGATTTCCAGGTTCACCTCATGTATGGAAAGGGCATGCGCCTTCAGCTTATGTCTCCTTGTGAGGTAAGCGAAAGCCCCTGCCCCAATAAAGCTAATATTCAGGGGCTTTAGGGGAGGTTGAATAGGGGGAGTAGGGGGAACGGGGGGAACAGGGGGAGCAGGGCAGTGAGCAGCATTGATGTGTGCGGGCTGGTGTACCACCTGAGTTGGGTGGATTATCGGGGGTGGTAATGCACATAGCCCCGTGACGGTAATTTTTGGACCTCCACAGTTTGTTCTGCAATAATGGCTGTTGAATTGCAAGGTGTAAGAGCCGAAGCTGACTGACACATCGTGCATTCTGAGCCAGGGGATCCCAAGGACAATTGGATATTTTAGTTTGGTCACGAACATTAGGAGGTCCTCCGAATGGTCTCCAATGGCACTGGGCAGACACGCGAGATAGGTAATAGCCCCAGAAGAGATAGGGCGGCCGTTAATGACATCAAGAAGGCGGGGGGTCTTTAGCTTGGAGGTTGGTATGGAGTTTTTACTGACGAAGGTCTGATCAATGAAGGCTATCCCCGAAGCACCACAATCTATGAGAGCTGATGTTACCACTGTTTTACTATTGAATTTAACAGTTATTGGTACTACAAAATGCTCGCCAAACAAGCGAGATTCATCAATAGACATAGATGCAGGCAAGGAAAACACAGACAAAGATAAATGACCCATGATAGGTCCCTTGCTAGTGTCAGCAACGAGGCAAGGGACTCCACTTTTCCCGACTCCTCTGGGGTCTCGGACACCGCATGTATGGCCAGGGAGCGATTCTTGCGGAGGGTACATGCCGCGATAAAATGGTCCCCCTTTCCGCATGCAATGCACAAACCCTGAGTGCGGCGACGGTCCCTTCCCTCCTGGGTAAGACGAGGTCTACCTGCTGACAGGTCCATGGGGGCAGCCCCACCCGCTACCAGGGAGGGGTGTGCAGGCTTGTTGACTGGTGTGGGTTGTTGTTGTTGGGTGCGTGCTGTCAGAAATGGTGTATGGGGAGTCGAGGTCGGGAGTGTCTTTTGGGGGGCTCTGAGTGCCGCTGTCTGCTGTTCCACCCAGCTAGCTTGTTCAATAAGTCCCTCCAGGGTCTTGGTCGGTGGGCAGTAAACCAGAGCCTTTTTCAGCTCGAAGGTAAGCCCGTCTTGGAACTGATCGAGCTTGACTTCGTCATTCCAATTGAGCTCTGCTGCTAGCCTGGAGAACTCAGTAACATAGGCTGACAGTTCGTTGTGTTTTTGCTTGAGGTCTCGCAGGGCCCTGCTGGCGGTTCCTTTAGGATCCGGGTCTCCGAAGGCTCGGTCCAGGATTGCCATTAGTGCTGGGATGTCTACCAGATCAATCCCCGTGGCCTTGACGAAGGGCTGTACCTGGTCCATGGCCTTACCCTCCAGTAGGCCATAGACGTATGAGAGCTGCTGGTGGATGGTGGGGAACTTCGCCGAGTCCCCAGAGAGTTTTATCTGCACAGAGTTTTTCCATGCTCGTAGCCGGCCCCGGTCCCCATTAAACTTGGGCAGGGTGGGTAGGTCTTGTGTTTTCTGGTTTTTTGGACCATCGGTTAGGTCCAAAGCGCGAGTCAGTCTCCGGATGGTTATCCTGTCCTCTGCTGCATCTTCTCGGAGGAGGGTTATTTCATCTTCAGCTTCTCGGATTCGCCTTTCGGCTTTCTGAAGGTCCGCTCCTTGTTGTTCGCCGATGGCATAAGTATCTGTGAATATCTCGATCACAGTTCGTCGGTATGCTGATAGTTCTGTCGGGTCTGATGGGATCGGAGTCGCCCTCCAGGCTGCGAATCTATCGGTGGGTAGTGGAATGTTCGCGGACATCGTACCGGTTGGTCTAAAAGATCCAACGTAGTGTAACGAGGGCTCTGGGGGACAAGGCGACCAAGGGGTACGCCGGGGAAGTGGCAAGGGGCAATCGCACACGTAGGAGCACTACGTGTGTGATCGGGGGAAAGGCTAAGGTAAGACATACGTAAGAACGCTACGTGTGTGACCAGGGGAAGACTGAGACGGGGGCAAGGGCAAGAGGCAAGAGGCAAGGGGCAAGAGGCAAGAGGCAAGAGGCAAGAGACACGAGACACGAGGAGGCAGTTGCCGCGTGTGTCAAGGGAGGCAGCTATACTGCAGAGTTGTTTGTTCGAGACAAGGATGTGCACAAGGGAGGTGCACAAGCGCTGGGGGAAGCAAGGTCCTGAATTGGGTATACAAGACGTTGGATGGGGATCTAACGAAAGGGCGGAGAGAGCAAGCTATATATACAGGCTTCCTTCCTGGCCAAGGCCACCGGAAGGAATAAGGTTCCCGAGACCCCTTATCTCGGGAACAGAGATAACAACAATATTAACCAACAATAACGAGAGTCGGACGGAATCCCGTCTGACTCTCAAACCTGGCTAGGAAAGGATGGTTGTGACAAACGGGGTGAAGCTGCTTTCCTCCATTGACAACATGGTATTGAGAGAGGATACCAGCAATAGCTTGATTACTAGTATCAGTCTATATAATTGTCTTGAGTTGTCTGTCAAACTGTGTGAGGATGGGAGCAGTGAAGAATTGTTCTCGGAGGTCATCAAAGGCTTGCTGTTACTCATGTCCCCAACTGAAAGGAACATCTTTTGTTAAGTCAATTAAGGGGCATGCTTTTGCACTATAGTTGGCAATAAATCGACGGTAGTAATTAGCGAAGCCTAGGAATGCTTGAATCTCTAACTTCTTGGCAGGAATAGGCTACTTAGACATAGTTTCGAGCTTGGAGGGGTCCATTTGGACATGTTGACCATTGATGATATGACCAAGGAATAAGGTCTCCTAGACATGGAACTCGTACTTTATGAGGTTAACGGCTAACCCATGTTGGATGCATTGCTGAAGAACTTTTTCGACTATTTGTTGATGTTCTTCCTCTGTCTCACCTCCGTAGATGAGTATGTCGTCCAAGTACCAGATTCATCCTTCCATATCCTTGAAGATCGTATCCATCATTTCTTGAAAAGTAGCGGGGGCATTGGTCAACCCAAATGGCATCACGGTATACTCGAATAGTCCATTTTTCGTCCTGAATGCTGTCTTCTATTCTTCTTCTAGTGCAATCCTAATGAGGTTGTACCCATTTTTGAGGTCCAATCGTGTAAACCATTTACCTCCACGAGTTCTATCGAGTAACTCTGAGATAAGAGGGAGTGGGTATTTGTTTGGTACAGTAAGACAGGTAAGGGCTCAGTAATCGATACATAGCCTCAAGGATCCGTCTTTCTTTAGAACAAATAGGATAGGAGCGCCAGCGGAGGAGCGTAAACGTCAGACTTTAGTAGTGGGAAGGTTCTCATCAAGGTACTTTTGGAGTGCTTCATCTTCCTCCCATGTGGTCTTGTAGATAGCCCCGAATGGTATCTTTGCAGTTGGGTCTTGGAGAGGGATTTCGTGGTCCCATGTCTTGTGTTCAGGGAGTCTAGCTGCCTGTTCTGTGGTAAAGCAATGTATGTAACGAGAGTATCGTTCGCTTGCATCAATAATAAGCACAATCTCACCATCCTCAAGTAGCTCTTCAACTTTAAGAACAGAAATAGTAGGAATCCATCTAACAGAACATGGAATAATCAAACCTGTAGAGACCTGTCTCAGGCACCTGTCCTGAGTATCCACTAAAAATCCATTTTCTGTCAACCAAGTCAAACCCAAAATAACATCCTTCTTTCCAATATCTAATACTTCTGCATCCATCTTAAACTTACCCAAAAAATGAGAAGAGGAATCCAATATATCAAACCTAGTATTAACAACATATTTTCCTCCAGAAATTCGAGATCCATCTCCCTGCCTAACCTTAACTTCCCTGGCTCTTTTCCAAATTCCCAACTTAATTACTAACCTTTTTCCAACGACTGGAGCACTAGCTCCACAGTTTACCACTGCTTCTATCTCTTCCCCAGCAATGAAAATTCGGACCGTCAGAAGGGGAGAGTGTCTAGGAGTAAATCCAACGGTAGGTGATATACTCCTTATTCTTTTCCCGATTCTTCTTCTTCAGAACCTAACTCAGTGATTTTGAGGTGTCCTTTATTAGTACCAATTTTCTTGTTGGTATGCTCTTGGTTTCGGTTATTAGCGCTAGCATTTGTAGGAAGAGGAGTCTTCAATCGTTTGTCCTCCCTGCAGTCTTTAGATAGATGACTACTTCTTCCACACCATACACATCGCCTTTCTTTTGCTCGTTTGTTGAAGTTTTGTGAAGGGATGTGGATTGATCCATCTGGCATAGTTGTCAATTCATGACGAGTATTCGCAGTTGTAGCATTCCCTCCTTTAAGTTGTACTTGCTCTTCAAAGGTTCTTTTCTTTGATACCAGTTGTGTTCGAGGGGCATGATGGTTACGGCTTTGAAACTCAGTAGAAATAATATCTATTTCGATAAGCTTTTGTCTCCATTGGTGAGGGAAGGTGCGAAGGTTCTCGTAGTGGGCCATTGATTTGCGGAGATCATGGGGAAGGTTGTATATTATAATATTGATGACCTGCATCTCAGATAGTTTGGCATAATTGTTAAACCTATCTACCTCTGTTAGATAATCTAAGATAGAACTAGTCTTTTTTAATGCCGCTAGGTTATGATATGCTCAATCTGCCTGGTAGTGGTCCCCATAATACAGTTCCATGGCTTCATTAACCTCCTTCTAAGTATGATACTTAACTCGGTTAGCCTTCTACCAATCCAATGCTTTTACATCCATTGATAACCCAACATAAGCTAGCTTCTGGTCTTCATTTCGGGTGAGAGTGATGAGAAAGTAATCATCCATTTGAAGGATCCAGCCTTCAAGATGTGTTCAGTCCCCTTTGAATTTATTCGGGGGTGGTGCTTTGCCTGCTATCTGCTTATCTTCGAAGATCCCAAGTCCTACTAGAGGTGGTAGTGGAGAAGTGGGATCTCTGGGTCGTCTTTGTTTGACTGGTAGTGGAGGAGGTGGTGGTATACCTCCTGCTGCTTGCTCGAGTCTATGTACTGTATTTGCTGGAGGATGCATAGGCTGAGGAGCCTGTACTCGTCGTTCTACCCTTTCAAGTCGATCTTGAAAGCTAGTAAATTGTCCTCTCATACTAGTGAATTGTCCTTTTATCCCAGCAAATTGTCCTTCAATACTAGCAAACCTTTGCTGATATTGGTCATGGTAGAAGTCAGCTTGTCCTTTAAGATATCGAAGGTTGTGGTGTATTGTCTGAAACTCCTTTGTTTGGTTCTCTTGTCCAGAAATAATAAGGTTCTGGATCTGTAACAGGGTACTTTGTGTATCATTCGATAATTGTGCATGTTTATTGGCAGCAGCATTAGATGTGTTCTGGATATCTGCTGCACTTCGCTGAATGAATTCGGTATGTGCTCTCTGTTTCTGTTGTAGCTGTTGTACCTGTGCAAGTGCAGCTTACTTTTCTGCCTCTAAACGCTGAACTTGTGCCTTCATGGCAGCGTATTCAGGATCAATGGGAGTTTGGTGGTGAGCTGCTGGTCACTTGCCCTTAGTGGAGGGTCCTGGATTGGTAGATGAAGCTACTGATGGAGCGACTGATTATATGATAGGTTCTGGAGAGGAGGAGGATATTGATCCAAGTCCTATTTGTTGACGGGGGGTGCCCCAGTGTTTCTGAAACTATGGAATCTGGGATAAGAGAGCATAATATTGCTCGATAAATTGTTCAGCTCGTTGTTGTACCTGGACAACACTATCATTATCAGTGTCAGCCATAGGCTCATCAGAAGCTTCACCAAGTAATCCTCTCAACATCGACATGGTTGTAGGGGATTGTGAGATGTTGATGTCTATAGAACTATATAGACAAGCAGTGTAATGTTACTGGCGGGCTGTAACTGTAGATATACAAGTTGGCAGAAAGGTAATAAGGGGTTATTTGGTGATAAGTGCAAGTATAAATGCAGTAACAACTCGAGTGTATTACGGACTCGATAAGAGTAAAGCTATATGAGACTTAGAACACCGCTTGGGTCTCTTTATATTAACTATGTAAAAGTAGTAAGTTATATAGAAGCTTAGATCTGATAACGAATAATCAGATCTGGACAATACTTCCTATAATAGCTTAGTAGCATTGACGTCAGATCGTTGCCTAATTAGGAAACCACTTCCTATTTAGGAACACTGCAGTCTGATATACATTGATTAGGCAGCCTAAACTTCAACGCATTGCAGTCAGGCTGACATACAGGATCTAAATTCGAGTATAACCAATAATGATATCTAAATAACAAGCATAAGAATATAATGGAAACATATCGAAGAGAATATATGTATGAGAGCCAACCTCAAAGACACACACTTCAATAGCCAATCCCTTTAATGCTTTATTCCCAAGCGTGCTACCCGCATCTGTATGGGTGATCAGTCTATCACAGTTAGCAGCTATAGCAGGGTATTGGTTCCAATGGGGGTGTAGGTCCCTTACCTGAGCCATAACAGTTTTGAGAGTCATACTACTTTCGGCACGACGGTCAAGGGTTCCTTATCTCGGAACCTTATTCTGTTATCAGCCTTGGGCCACCATGTATATATATCTCCTCACTCTCGCGCTCACGTTGGATCCCTATCTAACATCTTGTATACCTAATATAGGACCTTACTTCTTCTAGCGCTTGTGCATCCCCCTTGTGCACATCTTTGTCTCGTACAAACAACTCTGCAGCACAACTACCTCACTTCGACATATGCGGCAACCACTTTCTCATGTCTCTTGTCCTTGCCTCTTGCCTTCTGAATATCCTGCCCCCCTAACATCGTCCTTAACATCTGTGACAGGTGTCTGTAACAAGCCTAGTTTTCCTAGTCACACACGTAGCGTTCCTATGTGAGTGTTACCCTAGCCCTGCCCTTGCCTTGCCCCTATCCTTTCCCTAGATCACACACATAGTGCTCCTACGTATGCGATTTCCTCTTGCCACTGCCCTGGCGTACCCCTTGGTTGCCTTGTCCCCCGGAGCCCATGTTACAGGTAAATAGTTAACTAGCTTGTACTAGTAGTAGAAAAACTTTGAATTAGAAGTTAT
The DNA here is from genome assembly GCA_015179025.1 of Terfezia claveryi. Taxonomy (NCBI): domain Eukaryota; kingdom Fungi; phylum Ascomycota; class Pezizomycetes; order Pezizales; family Pezizaceae; genus Terfezia; species Terfezia claveryi. The sequence continues at coordinate 29,804 of WHUX01000247.1, read as the reverse complement.
AAGGTATAGGGGAGGAATTTATAGAAAGTGAAAGTATAAAATAGAATAGAAACCATAGGAAGTTGCTTACTTATAAGCTAAAAGATAAATATAAGATAAAATACCTTGGTAGAACTAAGATTATAGTAGCTAAACAGGAAGCTATTAAGTTAGAAATTAGTTTTCTTGATATCAAGAATATCAAAATAAAGGCAGTAGTAGAAGTAATATTAAAAAAGTATATAAAAGGAAGAAATTATTTTTTAAAAACTAGTTCTAAAGATATTATTAAGACTACTAAAGTTTATAGGATTTCTGTCTAGGTTATAGTTACCTTAGCAATACAATATAAGAGGATCTACTAGTATTAAGATATCTTGTAAGGCGCTTAAGTAATTTAAGTAATAATATTACTACTACTATAATAGGTTTAAATAAGAAAGAGATGAAGAAGGTGCTTATAATTAGTAGGGGTTGGAGTTAATTACTAGACTGTTAAGTTAATAGAGAAAATAATAATAGTATATATTTTAAATATAAAAAGCTCTTCTCTAAATAATCTATAAAAGCTTTAAATAAGCCCTCTAGCTTTACTTTTATATCTCTACAAGTGATGTATCTTTATAAGTAATATTGGATGATGTAATATATGACTCTAATAAACTAGATACTTAATAGTCAAATATAAATAACTTTTCTTGTAGTTAGACTATAATAGAGAATATTATTTTATTGCCTATATAATTGCTTATATACTTTGTATTTTCTATATTTACTAACTTATTATATAACTAAGTATCTTAGTCAAAATACTAGCCTTCTACTACCTTCTACTATTGTAATAGCATAAGTTGTTGGCTATGGCTATAACTAAAGATGTAATTCCAAGGAGCACATGAAGATGGGACTATAACTATAGATTGAAGTATCAAGACAAAAGGTAGAGTCTATATTAACAAGATTATAATACAAATCATTATATGAAGATCAAGAACAAGAAATGACAACTACAGCTTCCTATATACATAATTGTCATGGCTAGAAGAGTAGCATCCGGCTAACTTGACATTACCTGTGATCGCAGGTGATACTCCACGATCTACCTCTTTAATCCCTTCTAGTATTAAAACACTCGCTTGTAAGCACCAACTCAGCTAGGAAGGCCTGCTGTCAGCTGATATTCAAACAAGTCTGTTCAAGTGTCAAATATCATGCTGACATTGGAACAAGCCTGTTCGAGTGTTAAATTCCTCACAAGTAAATTAATGCTATGACAGTATCCCCTTCTTACAGCCAAAGTCCCTTGAGGCTTAGTCTTCGTCTTCCGGCAAGAGTCTTGGTTTGCTCGGATATCATCTGTGGAAATCATTAATGGCTTTGAGTTTATTAATATTTGTTGCCGGTTCCCAGTCTGGTCTTTCGAACCATACCCATTTTACTAAGTACTCTAACATCTTCCTATAAAGTGAAGAATCTAAGATTTCTTCCACATGCCACTCTTCCTCATTATCAACTATCACTTGTGGAGGTGGTGGGTTGTATTGCCTAGGTAAGGGATTATCACTTGCCGGGTCAAGAAGTGAAACATGTTGGACTAGATAATAATGCATACTAGTAGTAAAGTCGAGTTCGCATGTATAGGAGGATATGACCTTTGTGATCTTGTAAGTGCCAATCTGTTCATAGTTGAGCTTTCTACTTGCCATTGTGTTGTAATATGCTAACTATTAAACCAAACTAGATCTCCCTCCTTGAATTCTGGAGTATTATCTAGTCCTTTGTCTGCTTGCTCCTGTTGTTATGCCTGTGCTCTAGCTATCTTGTTTTGTAAGTGTTCCAATATTTCTTTGCTCTTTCTGACTACCTCTATAGCACTCTGCTCATTACGTCGTATAGTGTTTTTCTCAAAATTGAATTGCCACAGCAGGTCATAGCCATAATTTACAAAGAAGGGAGATAACTCAGTCGTTTTAGAAGCTTGATTATTAGCTGCAAACTTGGCAAGATGCATCCAGTTCTCCTAGTTATCCTACAAATAATTTATACAAACCTATAAATATTGTTCTAGAGTAGCATAAACTCATTCAGTCTGACCATCAGTTTGAGGGTGAAACGGTGTGGACAGGAGGGATTAAATCTTAAGTGCTTGATTGAGAGCTTTCTAAAAATGAGAGATAAATTGAGACCCATAGTCTGTTACAATTGTTCTAGGAAGACCATGGAGGCGGAAGATATGCTGAGCATATAGGACTGCTAATTGCTCTACAGTAGTAGTATTATGACAGGGAATGAAGTACTGCATTTTAGTTAGTCGACATACTACTACCAAAATTGTGTTATATCCATTAGACAAGGGTAGCCCAATAATGAAATCCATAGAGATGTCTTGCCAAGCACCTTATGGGATTGTGAGTGGTCAAACAATGCCGTATGAGGCATGTGATATCATTCGAGCATGTTGATAGAAGTGACAGTTGTATATATACTGATCTACATACTTATGCATTTTTGGCCAGTAATATTGTTGCAAGATAAGTTCAAGTATCTTGGATTACCTTGAGTGCCCCGCTGCTAGGATATTGTGATGGTCCTGGATTAGACGTAACTTTAAAGGCATATAATTTGGTACATATATCTGCCTACGATATTTTAGCTTTCCATTATCCTCTTTACATTCAGCTAGTGAGATATCCTTAGATTGCTTCTCTCCTTATTCCAGTTTATCTAATATCTTCCTTGGCAGTGGATCAACTTCAAAACCCCTATTAAACAAGTCCTCTAGTCCTAGCTTTTCTACTATCGCATTGATTGTTAAATTGTGAGGTTTGAGAACGATTTGATTTTGAAACTTTATATGTTCATCTCCTTCCTTTGGAAGGTCTTTTGACCTTCTTATTTATGCATCTAGTTTTCCCCCTGCTTTACCTGAGCAGTAAACTATTTTGAAGTTGAAGAGGGAGAGAAATTCTAACTATTGAGCTTGATGGCAGTTGAGGAGCTTTATTGAATTAAAGTATTCTAGATTTTTGTAGTCTGAGAGTACTTTAATTGAATGGGGGGTGGATTCCAATTTAGCTCGCTATTCTTCAAAGCATTAGATAATAGCCATTAATTCTTTATTTTAAATCTCATAGTTGCATTCAGTTGGTGAGTACTTCTTGGAGAAGTAAGTAGCAGGGTGAAGTATACTATTATCATTGTATTGAGATAGGATTCTAGCAGAAACATTATTCGATATATCTGTTCCTACTACATTAGCAAAAAAAAATGTATGTCAGGACATACCACCAAGCGTCCGAATGCAAGTTTGCGTCCTGTACGTCCTATGTGTTTGGACCCAATAGAACGTTGCCCCCTCGCCTGTGATGCAACACCAATGCTGGGCAGTTGCTCTCGCATCTGGACGCACTGGAACATTGACCCCTCGCCTGGGACGCAACACCAATGCTGGGCAGTTGATCTTGTATCTGAGACGCACTGGGATGTTGCCCCCATGCCTGGGACGCAAGCATATATGCAATCTTTGTCCCGATGCACTTGGTGGGTAAACACAACCTGCTTACACCTTGCATCTGCTATGTTCTTACACCAGCCAGCTATGTAGCCGGGTTTGCAACCTTTGAATATATATGCAGCAGAAATATTCATTGCATTTGTGAATTATTATATACACAGAAAGGTATTTAGCAATAGATATGTACACGGAACATGTATGTAGCAATACTCGCTCTAACCCTTGTCCTAAGCTTTGCTCTAACTCTCGTTGTATCCATCAATCTAACTCTCGGTCTAATGCTCGCTATAATTCTCGCTCTAATGCTCTCTCTAATACTTGCTGTAATATGCTGGGAATAATGAACAAAGGGAAAAAGTACAGGGAAGGGAAGTATATATACAGGAAAACCATAGTTGCCAAGGCCGACTGCAAAGGCCGACAAATTAGACTTTCCGATAACAATGAGATAGGGGATAATAAGAGAAGAGGCACGACAGTGATCAACGGCGCTCAGCCCCCTTTCGCATGCGGGTGCCATACTACCTACTGACTGGCCTGGTAATAGTCATATTGGGAAATTCTAGTCGTAGTACTACGAATGAGACATATACTGCGATATGTATGGAGTTCATGCTTTGTGATATATCCCGTAGGAATTCATGTATGCGCGGGCTTATATAAGTATATATATACGAAATACATATGTGCTTGCTGCTTATATATATATATTGGAGAAATCCATGCATTCGCGGGCTTATATATATATATATATATGAGAAACTCATACTTTTGGAGACTTATATATATATGTGTGAGAAACTCGTGCTTTTGGAGACATATATATATATATGCAAGAAATCCATGCATTCGCAGACTTATATATATATATGTGAGAAATCCATACATTCACAGGCTTATATATATATATATGCAAGAAACTCGTGCTTTTGGAGACTTATATATATATATGCGAGAAACTCGTGCTTTTGGAGACATATATATATATAAGTAAGAAATCCATGCATTCGCAGACTTATATATATATATGTGAGAAATACATACATTTACAAGCTTATAGATATATATATATGCGAGAAACTCGTACTTTTGGAGACTTATATATATATGTGCGAGACACTCGTACTTTTGGAGACTTATATATATATGTATGAGAAACTCGTGCTTTTGGAGACATAATATATATATGCGTGAGAAACTCGTCCTTTTGGAGACATAAATATATATATTGGAGAAATTGCATTTGCGGGCTTATATATATATATATATATGCAAGAAATCCATACATTCGCGGGCTTACATATATATATATACAAGAAACTCGTGCTTTTGGAGACTTATATATATATATGCGAAAAACTCGTACTTTTGGAGACATATATATATATAAATGAGAAATCGATACATTCGTAGACTTATGTATATATATGTGAGAAATACATACATTCACAAGCTTATAGATATATATATGTGCGAGAAACTCACACTTTTGGAGATATATATATATATATATGAGGAATCCATGCATTCGCAGGCTGATATATATATATATATGCAAGAAATCCATGCTTTCAGGGGCTTATATATATATATATGTGAGAAATCCATGCATTCTCAGACTTATGTGTATATATGTGAGAAATCCATGCATTCGCAGACTTATATATATATATGTGAGAAATCCATGCATTCGCAAACTTATATAAATGTATACGAGAAATCAATGCATTCGCAGACTTATATATATGTATGCGAGAAATCCATACATTCACAGGCTTAGATATATATACAAAAAACTCATGCTTTTGGGACATATATATATATGTCCGTGAATGCATGAATTCCTATAGGCTATATTATAAAGCGTGAACTTTAGTGTACGCAACGGGGCGAGTACAACTTGGAACTGGTCGCCAAGACCCGCCTCGGCGAGCGAGTTTTGGAGTTTCAACAACTCGCCGAGTCGGCTTTCCTGTCTTACAACTCGATTCGTGATTAATCAGTAATCTACAGATTACTCACCAAACCTACCCTGTTTCCTTTTTTTTTTTTATTGTTTTGTCCTGACTCTTCTATAATCGCATCATGTTTAACGTCCTCATTCCATTCTCCTATATCTTGGTTGTCTTTGTATGACCGATTCTTTCTACCTTCACGAGTTACTTGCATGGTGCTAGATTGCTTGTCTCGTATTCCTGGCACTATCACGGATTGTATGCACTGTACCCGATTGCCTGTCACCGATTCCTTGCTTCTTTCACTATGCTAGATTGCCTGTCATGGATTGCTTGAACTGTCATAGATTGCTTGCACTGTCACGGATTGCTTGTACTGTTACGGATTGCTCCCACCTGCTAACAAACAATACTAGCAATCTGTACTACATTGTCAAACAAAATCCTTACCCAAATATTGGTTAAGAAATATATTAATATACCTTAATTAAATCACAAGACTCATCACCATGACTATAATAAAAATCCTTCCCATATCCTACAAAACTTGAAAAATCCTTCCTAACCTCATTTAAGTTTACTAATAATCCCCAATAAATCAATTCATACAACTATACAATATAGAAAGAAAAAAAAAAAACTCTTCAAAGTAAAACCAAATGCCTTAAACATTCCCTAAAAAAAGCACTTGGCTAGTGGGATGGTGTTCAACTAATAGGAAGTCGGGTACCGGAACCTAATTCTCCAAAGATTCCAATATTTACCTTGGCTGTCAGGCATTCGGGTATCTGTGTTCCTTGGTAATTGACATCTAAACTGGAATCATATAACATCAAAGTGGTCCCTCTTCGACTATTGATGTAAACCTCCCTACGTTGTAGTCGTTCTTGTAACTATATATTTCATCTTCAGTAATAGAGAACCTTCTGCTAGGTGATGTACGGTATGCTAACACAAGGGAATGATTATTGGGTACCTGCACTTCCTCCTCCTGCTGCCCCTCTACCTGCTACTGCCCCCACCGTTGCTGCTGCTTCTCTTCTTCCTCCTGCCCCTGGTCCTGCTCCGGCTGCGGCTGCTGCTGCTACCTCTGCCCTTGGTCCTCCCCCGGTCCCTAGTCCTGCTGCTGCTACAGCTGCTGCTGCTGCTCCTCCTACTCCTGCCCCTGCTGCTGCTGCTGGCCCTCCTCCTCCGACTGGTCTTGGTACTGTACGGTGTCCTCTTCTTGCTTTTTTGGGCATTCGTCGGCTCACAAGAGGTACATGTGGAAATGCCCCCAGCACATTACTCCTGGCCAATATATTCGCCTGAATTTTATGCCATAGTCTAACATTCCGCTGTAGGATTGTTTATCTATTGTGTGTTTCACCGCCTTGTATTGCAATCAGGTTCACTGCTTTTTCCGTATTCGTGATTAGTCATATTTGTCCATGACAGCATCCGTGACAGCATCCGTGACAGCATCCGTGACATATTTTGACTTACTGGTAAAATACTCATGTATATATACTTCCGCCACCTCCTATATGGCATCTGTTGCCCTCACTTGGATATGCTCCACATTATTACAATCCATGAAGTGTGAGTATTTGTTGTTATTATCCCTATTCACATCTTGTACAATCTCCCTGCACAGCCTGCGGAATGCAATCTTCGGAAATATTAGGTCAACGCTTCTCTGTTGATTCCTAATTTGACGTACGAGGCTGACTGATAATACAGTTAGATTAGTCCTTTTTACTTCATGGAATAGAATGCTTCATGGAATAGAATGCTAACGTCCTTGTGACTGCATTCTTATGGTTTTTGGTGCCACCACTTTTTGGGGGGGCACGACTGATTTTATATTCCTAGAGACTTGTGACCTTGCTGGTTGCCTGGGGTTTTTCTTCAAAACTTGCTTTGTTTTTGCCATTCTTATATGTTAGCTGGTTAAAGGATGCGATGAACTTGGTGACTCAGGGGCGATCGTGATGATCTTATATGAGACGAAGCAACACAGAGCGTTAAGGGGATCCAGACCTAACTATCAAACAATGAATCCAAGTTTGCCTGCACGTTCCCTCAAGTTAGCTTAGATATATCAATAAAGGAAACCTGACAAAGGAAACACAACAAACGAAACCCGACAAAGGATATCGACAACTAGCTGTTAGGCTGTTAGTCGTGTACACAATTAAGCTGAACAAGCATCGTCGTAGTAGATTAACTCACCTTTTGCCAAATTCCCCCTGGGGACTGACTCATTTTGGCCCCCTTAACGGGGCTGCATATAGGTTACTTTTGCCTGCAGGTGGGCTAGGATTACCGGAGGAGACCAGACAAGCTGGGAGGCGATATATACTAGAGTATATATATATACCTATCTGTCTCATATGCAACCTTAGAATACTGAGGGACTAGTGCAAGCCGACTCGTGAGTTATACCCCAGTCTAAGCCTGCATCACTAGCCTAATATACTGGGCTTGTGCCAACCAGACTATACCTTAAGTACTCTATTGTCCACCTAGTGACTAGTCTATACTAACCTATTGCTGTATCTAAAAGAACAATAAATCAACAATCCTGACCCACAATGATATATCAAACAACTAATACCAAATATTCCATCAGACGACAAGGGAATAGAGAAATAATAGCTGGACAACTTAGGGATCTGTGACAAAATATAAATTCCATGACAAAGTGTAAGCTCTGTGATACCCTATACGTGGTCGTTATTCATCTTGTTCTTCTCCCTCGACATTATCCTCTCCTTCACCCTCTTCATCCTCTTCATCCTCTTCATCTTCTTCATCCTCTTCACCCTCTTCATCTTTTTCATCCTCTTCACCCTCTTTATTCTCTTTATCCCCTTCTTCCACTTCATTCTCCTCAATCCCCTCCACATCCTCGTAATTATCATCATCTGTGTCACTCGGGATGAGTCCTGGAGGTGAATCGCCACCAAGATGAAGTAATCCTTTTTGACGTAGCCTCGATGCTGGCCATAATGGAGTTTCGATTACGGTATCCTTTACCGAATATACCTTGGCATCATCATTGGAATTAGTAAGCTCAGCCTCAGCATCAGATGATGAAAGGTCGTCCTCTAGAACCTGGCCATCGCTTTCATCCTTGGAGTCCAATGCTATAGTGAATAATATATTATACTTCTGAAGGGAGAGATACATGCGGGTTCTATATCCTCAACTGCATCACTTAAACAATCTTCCACACCCTCTTCAGCTATTTCCATTTCCTGTATGATCCGATCAGCTATGGCAATTGCATTGTCCTGTGCATGTGGCTGTTCAATTGGGCCCTCGAACCATGCATATGCTTGGTATGAAATGGGCTCAACACTAACAATGACACTAAACTCATTTACTGGCTTTGTTCCCATTTCTTCCAAATTACCTTCTAGAATTGTAATTGCCAGGATATTATCACCTTTACCTAGCTCAAGATAAAACCTCTTCTATGTAGTGTGCGCACTGAGGCGATATTTCCCCGCGCCACCTTGCCAAGACTCGTGCCGATGGCCGAGTTTTGCCCAAGCCTCTAACTCGGCGAGTCGGCTATATGTCGCTCTGAATTACTCGGGCCAGCGCTGAGTAGCCGTCGACTACTCGCCAAGCCTTAGTGTCATCTACTGACGCATATTGCTAGACTGGAGAACCAGTTTCTTATATAATTCGGTTCAAATTTAACTGAATACACCACGGATTGCTTGGATTAAAGCGATTCGTTTTATGAGAATCAGAGTGTGCAGAAATTGATGAGGTATCAACGAATGTAATTCACATTAGCACGCAAGGCAGAGTAAGATTATACAGGAGAATGACGGAGGAATGGACGGAAGGTTAGCCACTAGTAGAACGCAGTTGAGAAATGGCGGTAAGGATTAAGCGGGAAGGAAAAGTTCAAGTCCGTGACAGGAGGAGGAATCCGTGACAGGAGGAGGAATCCGTGACAGGCGGGGCAATCCGTGACAGGAGGATGGATCCGTGACAGGAGGACGGATCCGTAACAGGAGGACGGATCCGTGACAGGAGGACGGATCCGTAACAGGAGGACGGATCCGTAGTTATGGAATCATCGCCATTTCTCACTATCCCATAGTCGTCACGGAATTGCCTCAAGTTGTCACAGAATTGTCTATTCTGGCAAATTACCTTTCACCCAGATTATGAGCTCTCCTAATATTCCATTTCCTACCATCACAACTTTATATAACCTAAAAAAAAAAAAAAAAAAAAAAAACGGAGCTGATCGCAAGATATCTATCCCCCAAATACATAACACAACCCAAAAAAATAACCCTATAGAAAAAGTCAAATGCCCTACTCCTGGCCTCTTCCTTCCATTCCCCATACATCATCAGAACACGATGACAATGTAGGCGATGCTAGCAGTGTAGGTCATGCCAGAGGTGCAAGTGGTGCCGGCGAAGCAGGTGGTATCGCCGGCAAAGGAGGTGTTGCTGGAGATCACGGGGCACCAACTGATGCCGGCGAAGGAGGAGTTGCAGGAGATGGCGGGGCACCAACTGATGCCGGTGATCTAGTCGACGGCGAAACTGATAGTGACGGTGAAGACGATGATTCTGATGATGATGATGATGAGGGTGATGATGGTAACGACGGTGATGATGAGGAGGATGATGAGGAGGATGATGAGGAGGATGATGAGGGCAATGGTAGTACTGGTGGTGTTTGGGGTGGGGGCAGTAGGTCACATTACCCCCAGATAGCCGATTGGCTTCCACCTGACGCCACAACACCACATCCCTTTGTAGAATTGTTTGGCGTGGTGGGTTTCGGTCTCCGCTCTGTGTTGCATATAGGTTGATTGCTATTTCATACACCTGGTTAGTCTCACCCTGACCTACTTACGATATATGCTTTATTACTTGTCAAAAATTCTTGAAGGTATGCCTCCGTAGCCTCTTGGAGGGCATTTGTTGCTATGATGCCAATTCTCTCCACATTTGTCCGCCCACCGAGTATCGTAGGATAACTGTTATATTCAGTGTTAACATCCTGTACGATCTCTCGACATAACCGTCGGAACGCAGTCTTCGGAATGATTAATTGACTGCTGGCTTGTTGTCTCCGAATTTGTCTAATAATTGCCACTGACAGCAAATTTAGCATTCCAAGTTCAAATTGAACTGGGGGGAGTTGTTATGCCGATCCACCCTTCTCTTTCGTGGGACTACCCTTTTCTTTTTGGGGAGTACCCTTTTCTTTTTGGGGAGTACCCCTCTCTTTTTTGGGACCACTGTAGGTACTCTCGCAGGGAGTACTATCGTCTTGATATTCCTAGCTCGTTGTTTCGTTCCGGCCATTATATCTGTGTATTCGGGGGTACAAAAGAGTAAGTGTAATATCCACTGACTAAAGGTTGCAAATCGAAGGATCTGAGGTTTGGGACAGTAAGTTTGCTTGTATATGTATGTTCCCGAGGGCACGAAGTGGACGAAAAATAAACTGATCTCAAGCATTGAGCTCTACAACAAAGTATAATTCATTGTTTATCTGCATCCCCATCTGTTAGCTCACTCATAACAAAGGGAGTAATAAAAAAACGTTACCTTAGTGTTATGCCACATTAGCCTGTTTATATCAAAAAAAACACACAAGGAAAATACCCCATAGAGATACACATAATTCTAAAACAAATACCCCCTAGCGTGCTAAGTTGACATCAAAAAAATACATAAAGAAAATATCTCTTGCATACGCCGTAGACATCCAAAAACAACACAAAAATGAAATACCCCTTGCTTCAGGCTGTAGTCATCCAACAAACATACAAGCAAAGACGCAATAAAATACACAATTAAACACAAAAGTAGTAGATACAATTAAACCTCAGAAAATTGTTAACGAACGACCATTCACGGCATCCGTAACAAGTTCTCCATCCGTGACAAGTTTTCCATCCGTGACAAGTTTTCCATCTGTGACATATTTTCCATCTATGACACTAAAAAGAAATCCAAATTAGTTCCCATTCTCCTCCCTAGTTTGCTTCTTCCCCATCTTCACTATAATTGTCACCTTTATCATCATACTCACCCTCATCCTCATCTGCTGGCTCATCTTTCCCCCCATCATCGCCTGTGACTTGCTTCTCACCTTTGTCATCTTTATTGTTGTCGCTTGTTGTCATCACAGCACCTTGATGTAAAATCCGCTGATATACTCGTTCATTGACTTCGTAATCGTTCTCCTCGGTGGAATCCCTATAGTCCCCATCTTCGGTGTCGCTTGGAAGCAATTCGGCAGGCCTATCTCCGCTAGGTACTGACAACGCCTTTCCCCTTTTGCTGGAGTCGGATTCAGTTGATTGAGCTTCTTCTTCTGAAGAACCCTCCGAAGCTACCTATCAGCCCCATAGTCCTGTATCTTCATCATCATCTTCCTTGTTGGGTTTGTCATCGTAGTCCTATCTACTTGTGAGTAAAGTTCTCAGATTTAGATCAAGCACGAGGAAGCACCTACCTCTGCAATATCTGTCCCAATGTCCTCATCACTTAAGCAATCGTCGGCACCCCCCTCTGCCAACTCCTCTTGTATAGTCTGCATCCTGCTATCAATTGCTAGTGGTGTGTTGGGCCCTGTATCACTAGTCCCATGCCCAGACACTGTGTCACGTTCGGTTGGCTCATCAAATCGGGCATAGGCTCGGCGGTTGATCGGCACAACGCTAATGACCACTGCGAATTGCTGCACTGGCTTTACCCCTATTACTTCCAACTCAGCATTGGGAATTTTGAATTCGGGGAGCTCTTCTTGCTCCTGTAATTCCAAATAGACTCGCTTCTGCTCGTCGGATAGCTGATGCCACTGGTACAAAATATATGCCTTTTTGCAGATAAACATCAGGTCGCAAGTCCTTTGATCCAGTCGTTCAAAGTTGCCTCGTTCCACATCGGTTAACAAGGCCCTTCGGGTGCCTATTGCCCTTCCAATAGTAGTGGCGTATTCGGCCTCCTTAATCCCTGCTTTGAGCACCCTGTTTACCTTTTGCCTTTTCCAGTCCTTGGCCCGCTCTCACGACAGCGGGGGTCCAAGCAGTTTCTTGTGTGTTTCTCGAATTTTTTTCATATGGGGATTAGTGGAGCTGCCCCATGCCTTCCTCCCCCCACTAATTTCTGTGTCTGGATTAAACTCTCGAGGGCCTCATGGGAAGTCAGCATATTTGGCATAAAGATTCTTTGGAACATCCTCAGCAAGTTCGGCTCTTGGCATGCTTTTTGTTGGAACATCTGCAATTGGAGGTGGGTAGAAGGCTAGTTCGGCTCTTGTCCTTCTCCTTGTTGGAACATCCTCAACTGGGGGTGGGATGAGGGCTAGTTTGGCTCTTGTCCTTCTTCTTGGAACATCCTCAATTGGGTGAGCTAATTCTGCTCTTGTCTTCCTTTTTTAGGGAACATGCTCTATGCGAGTTGTCGGCATCTTCGCGACCGGGCTGGCTGGCGCTCCTAGAGTTGTCTTTCTTTTTTTCTGCATGGGAGGTTCTGGTGCCGGGCTGGTTGGCGCTTTACCAGTTGTCTTTTTCTTCTCAGGATGGTTTGGCATTGCGAATACTTAAACACAAACTTCGTCAGTAGTCTTTCCACTTTGGGCTCAACCTCGTTCCCTTGACACGACCTCCGTGACACCTCTATGACAACCTCCGTGACACGATTTTGCAAAACATACGTCTTGGTTCTGCTAGTTATTTAGATGGGAATGTCTGTGATTGAGATAAATGATAGTCAGTGAATAAGCTAACTATCATTCGACTTCAAATTTCTGGACACAACCTCCGTCACAGCCTCTGTGACATCCTCCGTGATGGCCTCCGTGACATCCTCCGTGACGGCCTCCATGACATGGCTTTGGAACACATACCCCTTCGTTATCTTCACTGCAGATTATATAGATAGAAATCACCGTTGAAGCACTGACGATTCCTTGGAATTTGCAGATAAATGGAAGATGACCACCAAAAACCTCTGTTCGTGCAAATAAAGGAATTCATTCTTTGTTTACAAGCAAACCTGGTGTTATGAACCAACCCTTACCCTTGTCTCAAGAACCTCCGGCCCCTGTTTTGTATTGGCAACCTACGCACTTGCCGACTCATATATACTTGCGGCTCAACATGATCCTGACTCAGTACGAGTTTACCGTGCTATTGCTGGCCCTTTGGTTGCTATTCCAATTCCAGTAACTCGGACCCCGACCCCAGCCCTGACCTGCATGACAACCGACCGCATCCCGGAAGTCCAGATTAGGTACTCGCTTATTCGGGAATCTACTAGAACCTTCTAGTAGATTCATATCGTGAGAAATAGAATATTTTGTCGGAACTCTATGGTTTTCTAGTTCAGTACGAATCTTCTAGTTCATTCTTTATGCTTTGTAACCTAGGATTTCTAACGAGAATTATAAGTCTTGAACGATACTGGATTCCTATAAAAGGAACCAGTTTCTCCTGTCTATTTTCCTTCTCTCTTCTTCTTCACGCAACAACTTGTTCACTCTACTGTACCTAGTTGTTCACAATATATCGATCTTCTATCTCTCGAGCGTAGCTCAGACTTTCACGTTCCTAGTCTTGACCTTGCTTATGCTTACTCGTTCGGCCTTGGTCTCGCCCAAGTCCCCTCTGACCACCGAATACGTACACCTACTGATCTTGTCAATCCTGCTCTTCTCCAGTACTTGAACCTTTACTATCTCCCGCTTAATCCCAGGATCCCTAACTATTCGCAACGTACCTCACATCCTCACAAGTCCCGCCCACCGTGTTACTGGTAGTTCGGATTAGGGTTCATTACACTTTGTTGCGTACCTTATAGTCTCCACTACGCAAAAATGTCTTCACAGCAACAACAGCAGGTACCACCATCTGACGATGATCAATGGCGTGCTTTAGCATCAATTCTCCGCGACACTCCTCCAGCACCCCCTTCTGTCTTCCCTAGCCTTCCAACAGGAACCCCAACTTCCTTCTATTCCTGGATCCATGGAGCATTTGGTGCAGGTATAGATCAGGACGAGGAGTTCCCACTAATTTCGATATCCCTGCTACGGGTACTTCTACAACTACAGAATGTTGCTGGCACTATTACAATAGGGGGTATGAATATGGAATTACGGCTTCTAGTTTAATTCCAGGCTCTACTTCCACATCAACATCCTCTCGAGCTCCAAAACTCCATGAACCAGAAAACTTTGATGGTACTAGATCTAAGTTCACTAGATTTATGATCAAACTCTCATTAGTATTCTCATCTGACCCTACACGATATAATAATGAAGCTGCGAAAATCGCCTATGCAGCATCTTATTTAACAGGGTCTGCAGCTGACTGGTTTGAGCCTCATCTTGATCGAACTACTGGATTAATCGACTTCGATTCATATGAAGAATTCGCAACAGCATTAAAGAATGCATATGATGACCCTGATGCCCGTGCTACTGCAGAACGAAAACTCCTTGCTCTCAAACAGGGAAATAAAGACTGCTCCACTTACCATGCTGAATTCGCGACATATGCTGCTGCCCTTAGTCTGGACCACCGAACCAAAATCTCCTTCTTCACAAATGGAGCAAACCAAGCACTTAGGATCGCACTCTCGTATCAAGCTACACCCCCTGAGGACTTTGATGAATTTGTCCAACTTTGCATTAAGTTAGATAATAGGGCTAAGATGTTAAACCAGAACCCTCCTAAGACTACAGGCCCTAGTCACCAAACTCCTGCTTCAGCCTCTCGACCTCTTGTTCCTTCTACTTCGGTTGGAACTACTCCGGGACCAATGGACCTCTCAGCTTCTCGAAAAAGAGGTCCCCTTACTGATGATATCCGCAAGCATCGTCGAGAAAATGGACTCTGCATGTATTGCGGAAATACTGGTCATTGGGCTACAAACTGCCCCGTTTCTGCTAAAAACAAAAAACTAGCTACTGCTAGCACTGCTCCACCCCCTCTCGATACTACTACTACTCCTGGACCTCAGACCCTCTTCGAGGTTCCAAAAAACTAGAGCACTCTTTGAATAACGATGGCAGTTCAAAGAGCGCCAGGATGCATCCTGGTGCCATCTCTCATGATCTTGTTTCTTTTGTTAGTTCTAATTCGTTTTCTGCTTTGGAGGAAATTCATTTTGAAGGAACTGGATATGTTTTACCTGTGGTTTCTCGCAAGTCTCGTCAACGACTTACTCGTCGACGCCGTCTTGCTTCTGCTTTAGTTATTTCTGCACTATCTGTTATTCATGATTTGGGGTCTGATGATCCACTTATTTTACCATGCCTTGTCAATGAAAACCTTTCTGGAACCTGCATGGTAGACTCGGGAGCTAGCTCCCAGTTTATCGACCTTGATTATGCCTTGAACTGAACTTGCCTCTTGACTTGAAACCTAAGCCTGAAGACCTTGTACTTGCAGATGGAAAACGTTCTCTTGTAGGACAAATAACCCATACTTGTACCTTGAAGCTAACTATAGACCAACATATGGAAGAACTTACCTTCCATGTAACTAAGCTAGCTGGTTGGAATATGATTGTTGGAAAATCATGGCTCAAATGTCATAACCCTACGATCAACTGGACTCACAATACCATTGCCTTTGCCTCTGGATATTGTCATGCACACTGTCTCCCTATACGAAATCCGAAAAAGACAACAGAAACCTCCGATAACCTCCGAATCTCAATCATTTCACGAGCGCCTTCCGAGTAGCTATTAAGGATCCTGAAGCCAAACTATGTATTGCAGCCATCTATGCCTCCCCAGAAGATGATGATGATAATAGCGAGTCTGCTGCCAAACTTATACCTCCCGAATACCATGAATACCTATCTCTTTTCTCTGAAAAAGAAGCCCGAATCTTGCCCCCTCACCGTTATGTTGACCACGCAATTCCTTTACAAGATGGAGCTAAACCTCCATTCGGCCGAATGTACTCCATGTCCGACGCTGAACTAAAGGAAGTTAGGAAATGGATTGATGAAAATCTCTCCAAATCCTTTATCCGAGCAAGCTCCTCATCAGCTGCCTCCCCAATCCTTTTTGTAAAGAAAAAGGATGGTTCCCTCCGCCTCTGTGTCGACTACCGTGCTTTGAATGATATTACGATCAAAGATCGTAACCCTTTACCCAGAATCGAAGAAACTCTGAACCAAATTCGAGGCTGTAAATATTTTACTCGACTTGACCTCCGTGCTTGCTTTAATCAAATTCGAATCAAGGAAGGTGATGAGTGGAAAACAGCCTTCAGAACTCGCTACGGATTATTTGAGTTCCTTGTTATGCCTTTCGGGTTAACCAACGCACCTGCAACTGCCCAAAGGTTTATGAACGACACTCTACGAGAATACCTTGATATGTTTTGTGTTTGCTATATTGATGATATCTTGATCTACTCGAAAACTTGGAAAGAACACAAAGAACAAGTTCAAAAAGTCCTACAAAAGCTGAAAGAGGCTGGGCTATTCATTAAACCCGAAAAATGCGAATTCTCTGTTAATAAGACTACATTTCTCGGTTTTATTATCTCCGAACATGGCCTTGAAATGGACCCCGAAAAGGTTAATGCAGTCCTTAACTGGGAAACCCCAAAATCTGTTAGGGACATACAATGCTTCCTCGGATTCGCTAACTTTTACCGACGGTTCATTAATAAGTATTCTTACTTATGTCAACCCCTCTTCAATCTACTCCGGAAAGATATACCTTTTCTCTGGGATTCATCATGTGAGGAAGTCTTTGAACTCCTCAAACAAGCCTTTACTTCCGCCCCCATACTTCGACACTTCAATCCGGACCTCGAAACTATTATCGAGACAGATGCCTCAGATTATGTTACTTCGGGTATTCTCTCCCAAAAACATTTAGAGAATGGGAAACTCGTTCTTCACCCAGTTGCATTTATCTCCGAAAAAATGTCACCAGCTGAATGTAACTATGGAATCGGTGATAAGGAACTTCTTGCCATTATTTTAGCTCTTGAAAAATGGCATATATATCTGCATCAACTCCCACAACCTTTCACGATAATCACGGACCACCATAACCTCCAGACCTTTACAACTAAGGCACTCCTCTCTCGCCGACAAGCTAGATGGGCTCAAGAATTAGCCCAATATGACTTTAAGATTATTTTTCGACCAGGAAACCAGAATGCTAAGGCTGATGCATTGACTAGACGATCTGGAGACCTTCCTGAAGAAGGGGATGAACGTGGCCGTCCTACGCAAGCTTTAATACCCCCCGAAAAATTCTCCCTTTCTGCTGCTTCTATCACCAATAACGAGGATATTCGAGTTACCTTGAAAACTAATAAACTTGCTCTCGAAATAATTCACGCTCTTGAAACTAATATCAAGAAATATGCACTAGTCCCTTTATCAGAATGTAAAATCTCTGATGGACTTATCCTGGTTAATGATCTTGTTTATGTTCCTAACTCCCCCGAAATTCACCTCCGCATCCTTCGAAACTGCCATGATCACCCCGCCGCAGGACACCCTGGTCGAGCAGCTACATATGAACTTATATCACGAGATTATTGGTGGCCAAAAATGCGCCAAACTATTGCACAATACCTCCGAAATTGTGATACCTGTACCAGAACTAAACCTGCCCGCCAAGCCCCTTATGGTCTTCTAAAACCCCTTCAAGTACCATTTAAAAAATGGTCATCTGTTTCTCTCGACCTTGTTACAGGGCTCCCTACCTCTAATGGATTTGATGCTTTACTTGTAGTAGTTGACCGACTCTCAAAAATGGCTCACTATATCCCAACAACAATAGATGTCAACTCCAAGCAAATTGCAAAGCTTTTCTTTGACAATATATTCCGTCTCCACGGAATCCCTGACTCTATTGTTTCCGATCGAGGTACCCAATTTGTCTCTGAATTCACCCGCTCCCTCATGTCTCTAGTAGGAATTCAACAAAAAGTTTCTACTGCTTTCCACCCCCAAACAGATAGCCAAACCGAAAGGATCAATGCAATTGCAGAACAATACTTACGTGCCTACTGCAACTATCAACAAGATAACTGGTCCGAATTAATCACAATGGCAGAATTCTCATATAATAATACCCTGTCTGCTACCCTTGGAATTACGCCATTCCAGGCTATGTATGGAGAAAATCCTCGCTACCAGATTAATCCAAACCCTGCAAAGAAACTTCCAGCGCCTTCTGTCATCAAGGATTTTGCCGATCGCCTTTCAGAACTCGATGCCCACCTTAGATCTGAAATGATTTGGGCCCAAGCAACTTATTCCGAACAAGCCAATAAATCTCGAATCCCACCTCCCAAGCTAGAAATCGGCGATGAAGTATGGCTACTATGCCGACACATTAAAACAACTCATCCCTCTACTAAGCTAGATTTTAAAAAGCTTGGTAAATTTCGAATCATCCAGAAGATCTCCTCCCATGCTTATAAGCTCGACCTTCCTACTTCCATGAAAATTCACCCCGTCTTCCATATCTCTCTTCTTGAACCTGCATCAACCGACCCCTTACCAGGGCAAATTCAACCTCCACCCCCTCCGATTATTATTGAAGACGAACCTGAGTGGGAAATCGACAAGATTGTTGACTCCCGTATTCGTGGACGTACGCTTGAATACCTTGCTCGTTGGATAGGATATGACGAGCTTACTTGGGAACCTGCTGACCTGTTTTTTAATGCACCTAGCGCTGTGAAAAAATTCCACGCTTCATACCCATCTAAACCTCGACCCCGCACTCTACCAAAATGAGTGGACTCGGAACTTGTCATAATCCCTTTATCGTTCCAGATGATGAAGAACTCGACCACGACTCGCAGGAGCTCGTCCTCAGAGGAGGGCCTACTGTTATGAACCAACCCTTACCCTTGTCTCAAGAACCTCCGGCCCCTGTTTTGTATTGGCAACCTACGCACTTGCCGACTCACATATACTTGCGGCTCAACATGATCCTGACTCAGTACGAGTTTACCGTGCTATTGCTGGCCCTTTGGTTGCTATTCCAATTCCAGTAACTCGGACCCCGACCCCAGCCCTGACCTGCATGACAACCGACCGCATCCCGGAAGTCCAGATTAGGTACTCGCTTATTCGGGAATCTACTAGAACCTTCTAGTAGATTCATATCGTGAGAAATAGAATATTTTGTCGGAACTCTATGGTTTTCTAGTTCACGTACGAATCTTCTAGTTCATTCTTTATGCTTTGTAACCTAGGATTTCTAACGAGAATTATAAGTCTTGAACGATACTGGATTCCTATAAAAGGAACCAGTTTCTCCTGTCTATTTTCCTTCTCTCTTCTTCTTCACGCAACAACTTGTTCACTCTACTGTACCTAGTTGTTCACAATATATCGATCTTCTATCTCTCGAGCGTAGCTCAGACTTTCACGTTCCTAGTCTTGACCTTGCTTATGCTTACTCGTTCGGCCTTGGTCTCGCCCAAGTCCCCTCTGACCACCGAATACGTACACCTACTTGATCTTGTCAATCCTGCTCTTCTCCAGTACTTGAACCTTTACTATCTCCCGCTTAATCCCAGGATCCCTAACTATTCGCAACGTACCTCACATCCTCACAAGTCCCGCCCACCGTGTTACTGGTAGTTCGGATTAGGGTTCATTACACCTGGATGCCATTAACCAAACACGGGCACGTGACTAGCATCACCACGATGCGTGTACCCATCATTGTGAATTTTACCTGCAGTCAAGTCTACGCATGAATATATTGGTGGTTTAATTTTGGTTAACATAGAACGATATCGGGCCAAAATGAAAATCAGAAGAGCCTGGCCCAATGTCAATAGTAAGACTTTCCCCCACAGCGACCTCCTCCATGGCTCCTGCTTCCTGCTGCCTTTGCCATTGCTTTTGTTTGCAAACATGGCGTCGCCAGGATGACCGCTCTTGAGACCACCTTGCCCTTCTTGGGTTAATAACGGGGGGGGGTCAAATGACGAGGAAGGTTGTTCAGGTTGGGAATGTTCAAATGGCAAGTATGGGGATTGCCTGGGACTTGGACTAACAAAGAGAGGCTTCTCATTCTCTTTGTTTTCAACCCCTGGCTCAGGATTGTCCTCCTGCATCTCCACCACTAGTTCCTGCAAAACCCCCCTCTCATTATCTCCTTCAGTTTCGGCTTCACTAGGGGTGGCTGGCACCTCTACCATTGGACAATATGACTGATTTCGCACTCGGTATCGGGTGTGATAATCACTAGAAGTTTGGGTGAAAAGGAATTAGCTGCAAGCCGGTAATGCCATGTCAAATCAAGTGTGAGTTACCACACAATACCGCTATACGTCCTTTTCCTGTTCCTCACCGCAGATCAGTTTCCAGCGGGAGGAACCACATGACCTTGCGGCACGTGTGTTTTCCACGCGCTTCAAACATGACCCGCTCAAGGTAACAGGAAAATAATGATTATCGTCATCTGTTCAGTGGAACCGCGCAAAATGGGACAAGCCCACATGGCTATCGCACTTACTCAAATAACACGGGACATGTATGCAACATCATATAGGGCAAGCAAAAAAGTATGGAAGTCATACCTTGACCCTGGAATTTCACCTCTTTGCCTGATAGTCGAATTAGCTGGCATACTTTCTTGTGGTATAGTAATAAAGGATAGGAGGTGGCTTGATGCGGAATGACAAAAGGCTAGGGAGATGCAGATAATGGAGGACGGAAGTTAATCGAGTGGTAGAAGGTGGGGACACGTGGAATTTATCTGGCTCCAGTAGACCCTGGCCCAAGCTACTGCCCCAAAACATCTCTGGTTACTCCCTAAGACATCCCTAAGTATGTGTTACCTGTTTCGGAACTGGCTTGGCTTGACCCGGACCCCTTGACCTATTGTATCTCACAAGGAGGCTCATGCAAGCAGACTACCTATACCTCTGCAAGTGATGAACGATATTATTGCTAGTAGAGCAATTGATGGGTCGATGGGATGTGAACAACTAGACTATATTAGTAGTAATGATGCATTTGAGAAGATACATTGACCGTTATCACATGAGATAGATAGAACGCTTCACCCAGCCTACCTTCTACTGGCTAAACTAACTCTTATAGTATACAACAAAGTGTATCAGTGCGCGCCTTGACCTCAACTATATAGGTTGACAATAACCAGTCCATCCCATTGACCGGTCAATCGCTGTAGATTATGCCATCGACCCATCGCTTTCGTAGATGCGGTACTATTATGGACGAAGGTGGCGGTTCGACACCAGGCTGGAGTGGATCAGGATGGTAGTTCCATTTGGGCGGGGTAGCTTGTGCTAAACTTATGTGGTCATAGATATTTTTTCTTGTCACGGATATTTTATGTTGTCACGGATGGCTTATTTTGTCATGGATGTCTTATCACGGATGTGTTGTCATGGATCTTTTGCCGTGTCCCAGGTGGGTCACGCAGGTCTTTCCCACGACTAATGTGAGCCAGGTCCTTCAGATACAATTAGTATTACCTGCGGTGTATGGTAGTCTACTTTTGTCCACTAATTCTAAGGCAGATTCAGACGTAACTAGACAACCTACCAAAAGAGGACATTGCCATTTAGAGATTCTTTCCAGAACTGTCATCTAGAGTTTTGCTTATATATAGTTCATCGGGGTTGTAATTCTCACCGACCATATCAGCTTCACAACGGGCATTGTGCCAACCAGACTACTACACAAATATGGCAGTATACTACAATCCAGAAGATGAACTCGGTTTCGAAGAGTTCCGGGAGCAGTGGAGAGACACTGCTGGGCTACGACGGTTCCTTAGTCTACGTGGAACGGAAATGGTAACACACCAGTCTAGACAGTTGGTTATGGACCAATTTGACCCCAACAAGATTGTATCCCGAGTAGTAGCCATGGAGCTTCTAGAGAGGATTTGGATTGATCGGTATGATTTACTGCTCCCCTTGGGTATCCACAGGAGTCCAGAGACGACTTGGGATCCCTTTTACCTAGATGACTATACTATGTATGATTTGTTGTGGATTACCCTTTTCCACCATTACCTGACTGGCCAGGGAGAGGCATGGGGTTTATGTGAAGATTGTTGATACCCATCGGTAAGTTAATTGTTGCGTTAAAACATTGGAGTGCTAATATACCTATTGTAGATACTCTCCCAGACCTACAGGATCCCTGACAGCAGAATCATTCGGCATCCTGTCTATATACCGGTACAATGGCATCCCCCACCTAGGATAACAGTATTATGTTGTAGGCAAGAGGTCTGGCTTCGGCCTTCAAGAAGGTATCTTACTAATCCTTGCACATAGATAGCGCGGCAGGCTAATTATGTCTAGACCTCTCGAGATTTTGCAACTCACAGACAGCCCCGATTGGCTATTGAGATCCAGCATACTCCAACTAGATTTAACCAATATCCCCGACAATATATCAGAGCCAGATGGATGCTTTAAGCCTAGAAGTGAGCTCTCACCATACAGCTCAGAGGACTCAGATGATGTCCACGATGACATTGTGGATCCATTTTGGAATGAATGGACGATTGCGTGCTTGGATTGGAATTGGGTTTGGCATGCTGTTGATATACTACGGCATGATTGACAGACATATTTTATGTATAGATAGGTTTGGGTTATTAAAGAAAGCGCCGCAGGTACCTTGTGAATGTCTCCCATAGAATCCGTGACAAGCACACATTATCCGTGACAAGCACACGTTATCCGTGACAAGCACACGTTATCCGTGACATACCCCAAATGCTCTCAAAATGTGAATAAATAGGCCTCTCATCCCTACTGCCCTTCCAAATCTATTATCGCCAACTCCCAGGAACACAATAGCCAGACGAACTTGCTCTACTAGCCCTATACTCCAACATGTCTCTATCTCCAAGTGTGCCCGTATGTCAATCGAGCCCAATGGTTTCCACTCTCACCAGAATATTAGGTGGGACAGCTTTCCAGTGGGAAGCCGAACAATCTGCGCCATTTGATGCATGGTGGGAAACGACTGAGTGGGCAGGCAAGCTCTGTGACAATCTGGCTAAAGATCTTAGAAGTAATAATATTAACCCACCCCGATGGGATTCTAAGTTCCAAACAACAGCGCACTGGGCCCAATTCGGACAAGGGGCTAAGATTCACAGCGGTGAGCCATTCATATTTTGCTTAGCTTACAAGGGTACCTTGCAATACCCTAGTGCCTTTAATATGGGTACAACACATATGAGAACTCATCTCAGCTCGGGCAGGTGCCACTCTGCTAGTGGGCGAAAGAATCAGGACATTTCAACCCTGTTTGGGAAGGTAATTATATAATTCGTACTTACCTGCAATAATTGGGCATAGGCTCACGTTATAAGTAGACAACACCTGCAGTTGCACTATCCCCCGAATTGCAATTCAGTAATGATCGCTTCAAATATGAACTCATGAAAACTGTAATTGGTGCAAACTTACCTTTCCGAACCATCGAACATCCGCAGTTCCAGCATCTCCTGAAATTTCTTAGATCTGGGATTAATATCCCCTGTGCGACAACACTTCGCCGGAGCATACATCACTATGCCACTGAAGTTCTACAGAAGCTTCAAAAAAGCCTTCTGGAAGATACATTCCTCCACCTCGCTACAGACTGTTGGACTTCTCCAAACAAGTTAGCGTTCATAGGCACAACACTCCATTATATAGACCAGGATTGGCAGCTGTTCTAACATACGATTGGATTCCAGTACCTAGGTAGTGAAGCTCATAATGCTATGCACTTGAGTAATCAGCTAGGGAATTTAATTCGGGAATATGGCATTTCGAACCGAGTCTTGGCCATCGTTTCGGACAACGCGAGTGTCAATGCGGTATTGTAATGGAGAACGTTATTTCATTGCTTATATAATTGATTATATACTTTTGTATTTCCTATATTACTACTATGTTATGTAACTAAGCCTTTCGGTTGAAGGACTAGCCTTCTACTACCTCCTATTACTTTATAAGCGTCCATAGCACGCGGAATTTGCCATGGGAAGTTCCATAGCACTTGCCATATGAAGACACCCTCATTATGGCCGCGTGACCTCTGTTTAAGGCGTGTGACTCATTACTATGGCCACATGACCATCGTTTATGGTGTGTAACTCATTACTATGGCCACATGACCATCGTTTATGGCGTGTGACTCATTACTATGGCCACATGACCCCTTTTGTACAGTGCACTACCTTCTAGTGTGCCACCCTTTATTGTATTTATTTCCTTAGTCATCAGATCTCAGAGGAGTATAAATAGGCCGCTGGATTCCCTCTGGAATCCACAAGAAAGACAAGAAGCAACCAAGCAAGCACATAGAGCAAACAAGCCTATATTCCGATTAGATCAAGATCATATAGCTTAGATAGCACAAATCATATAAGATAGATTACACCAGTTAATTACTGTTCCCTCTGGGAACGTTCCACATAGTAATCTCCCTACCCTTCTGAGGTCTTACCTCAGCAGAACCGAAATACACAAACGTCCGTGCCTATGGATATAGATTGTATAAACAGTACCAAATGAATACTGTCTAGTACCATTCATTACAGGTATTGGCTAAGCATTTACAAGCCAATGTATTCGGTGCTAAATGGGACCCCCAGCAATACCGACTTCCCTGCCTCGCACATGTGATTGCGCTAGTAAGCAACCAGTTTATGAAAGAACTCAGGTCGAATCCAGATAACGATGATACTGCCTCGTCCACCCCTGCTATTGAGTCTTCAATCAGAGCACTGCAGATTTATGCTCCAGGTACATTCGTACGATCTGTTTACAAAGTAAGTCATCTTCTGAGCTGCTCAATAAAGATATCACGGAATGGCGGACATGTCATGGAATGGTAGACATGTCACGAAAGGCTAATACGCATCACGGAATCCTATTGCTAACATTTGTCTAGGTTCGAGAGCTCTGTAAGGCTATAGTAGCCAGTGCACAACACCTGGCACAATTCAAGGAACTCCAAACTGATTCCCGTGCGCCCATGGGACTCATCCAGGACGTCAAAACTCGCTGGAACTCAACCTTTGAAATGCTTACTCGAGCATTGAGGCTCCAGTACTACATTGAGCAATGGATCGCTCTATTTATGACAGAGAGCAAGTACTCAGAGTTATGGTTGAGTCAAGAAGAGTGGAACCAAGTTCAGGAGGCTACTATTTTCCTGAAACCTTATCGGATTACACTCATGCTATCTCTACAGGGCAGCATACGACCATACAGAATGCGTTCTTTATCTACAATGACATCTTCGACCACATAGAAAAACAGCGGAAACGTATACGCAAACTTCCAGCTAATCCTACCTAGGCTCCAGGGTTTCTTTCCGCGACAAAAGTGTGTCAGCAGATCTTCAAGAAGTATTATTCTAGGACCGAAAAACAATCTCTCATCTATAACCTTGCAACCATCCTTGATCCGTCTAAGAAATTATCCTTGTATAACGACTGGGGAAATCTCAATGCCCAAGATCCAAGTGGTACATAGCAGAACGGGGACTATATTTCATACACAGAGTATTACAAGTACGTATGAATTCCATCAACACATGACTATTTTGGCCCATGTGTTTTCCGTGACACCATTTTCCATGACACCATTTTCCGTAACAGGAGACTATCCGTGATATACAGAAAAATATAATTCTTACCAAATTCGCTTCTTAGGGTTCAGTTCGAAGATTATTTTGAACATAATTACGCCAAGTACGCGCCGGAAGCCCAGGTTCATAACATACAAGTGGATGATGGAGAACAATCCTATATAATGCGTCGACTACAAGAGCGTACCACAAGCCAATCGGAGGATGTGCCAGAAATCAAGAGATACCTGGCGAATCTGGTAACAACACTGAATGAGAAATGCCCTCTATCCTGGTGGAAGGTGCATGCTAATGAATATCCCACGCTGGCATGAATGGCAAGGGACATATTGAGCATTCCACTCACATCTGTCCCAGTAGAGTGAATATTTAGCAGTACTCGGGATATTTTGCAGTACCGACACAACAGAATGTGTCACCAGATGATAACTGCGCTGATGTTGACCAAATCGTGGGATGCTGTACACGCAAAATACGGAACCCCAGAGGCACAAATTAGACCAGCACATGTAGAAGAAGGCATAGCTGATTTGGATGAAGGTGAGGTAATGCTGGAGAAACAAGCCCTCAGCTATGATGCAGACTTCCTCCGCCGCATGGTAGCACAGTCCCTAGATACCGTTCAGAGACAGACGGACACGGATTCAGATACAGATTGTGACACGGAAGTAGCTGGGAGCCGGATAATGGACGAGTACCTCCTAAATGACCTGGCAGATTTAGCATCCGAGAATGCCAGCCCATCGCATAGTTTCACGGAAGATTCTACCTCAGGCATGTCTAACTCGTTCCATCGAAGTCTATTGTGCGGGCAAGCAGCAACACCATCTCCTTCAACTCCGTATCGAAGCGCCCGGAAGCGCCGTTTATCACAGTCCGTGAGTCTGACCCGTCGATGGCAAGCAGGTTTAGAAGAAACCGCGACCTACGCAGTGTAGGAACTACAAAGTATGAGTGGGTAGGGGTGTTGATGGCATGTGGGGTATACTAGTAGGTAAGTATTAGTGCAGTTCTAGGGAAAATTTCTTTTCTATGTTGGGAGTACTTTCTTTATTTAGGTTTGCTATTTTAGTTGTTATATGGGACAGCTGGAGTTTTGAGGATTTCATGGGCAACATTTCTTTATGTATTTCTGTTGGGAGTTACTTTTTGATGGTATGTGGGAGGGCCGGTTTTGTGTGAGAGGGCAGTATAAGCGGGATCGGAGAATTACTTTACCTCGATCTTGGGATATTGAGATTTGTTTAGACATGAGTATTGGGAATTTGTCGGTTAGTTTAGGTTTCTATGTTTGCAGAATTAAAGCGATTCGTTTTATGAGAATCAGAGTGTGCAGAAATTGATGAGGTATCAACGAATATAATTCATATTAGCACGCAAGGCAGGGTAAGATTATACAGGAGAACGACAGGGGAATGGACGGAAGGTTAGCCACTAGTAGAACGCAGTTGAGAAATGGCGGTAAGGATTGAGAGGGAAGGAAAAGTTCAAGTCCGTGACAGGAGGAGGAATCCGTGACAGGCGGGGCAATCCGTAACAGGAGAACGGATCCGTGACAGGAGGACGGATCCGTGACAAGAGGACGGATCCGTGATAGGAGGAGCGATCCATGACAGATAATGGAGAAAACACGAAACCAAGACCGAGGTGAAACATGGGTGACTAATTCTTGGTGAGGACTTGGTTGATCACCGAGTAGTCGCCGAGTTGGCGGCGAGTTGGCTTCGGAAGAATGGGCGTCGGTGCGAGTGGGTACCAAGTAGGAAATATAGTAGTAGAACTCGCCTCGACTCGAGCCGATGCACACACTACTTCTGTGCTTGGGAGAGCCCATACCAGTGATATAAAACATATGCCTTCTTCTGAACTAACATTACCTCCCAGGTCCTTTGGATAAGTCGTTCGAACTTGCCACATTGCACATTACTGAGCTGATTCCTCTTCGTCCCAATTGGTGCACTGGTAACAGTGGTATGCTCTCTCTCCGCCACGCCAGCTTTGATAGCCCTGTTAACTTTTTGGCACTTCCAGTCCTTGGCTCGTTTAAATGCTAGAAGTGGACCCAGTAATCTTTTATGAGTTTCCTGGATTTTTCTGGTATGTGGATTGGTTGATGTTCCCTAAACTTTATGACTCCTACTAAACTCTTTGTCTGGGTCGAATTCTTTTAAGTCCCAAGGAAATTCCGCCTACTTCTCATATGGGTTTACTGGCGTAACTGGGGCTGGGGCAGGTATAGTATGCGCATCGGCCCGAGTCGAGGCGAGTTTGCCAACTATTTTTCCTACTCGATGCCGACTCGCGCCAATGGCAATCCATGAGAAGCCAGCTCGCGCCAACTGGCCGGCTACTCGTGAGTACTCGCCAAGCCCTTTTGTTACTGGGAACAGGCTAGCATCCTAGCTTTGCCGGCCATATATACATGAAATTCGTGCATTCGCGGCTTATATATATATATACATGGAATTCGTGCATTCTCGGCTTATATATATACAGGGAAATAATGCATTCGCAGCTTATATATATACATGGAAATCATGCATTTGCGGCTTATAAATATACATGGAAATCGTGTATTTGTAGCTAGTATACCTCGAATTCATGTATATATATACAGGCCATGAATGCATGATTTCCATGTATATATATAAGCCGCGAATGCATGACATCCATGTATATATATAAGCCGCGAATGCATGATTTCCATGTATATATGAGTGGCGAAGGTAGGCTTCCAGCCTATTCCGTGTAACGAAAAGGCTTGGCGAGTACTCAAAGGCTACTCGGCGCTAGCCCGAGTATTCCAGAGAATCGTGTAGCCAACTCGCCGAGTTTGAGGGTTGGACGAAACTCGGCCATCGGCGTGAGTCTTGGCGAGTCGGTGCGGGGAAAACTCGACTCGGTGCGCACGCTTGGTAGGTATGGCTAAGATAGGCGTGACTGGCACAGTTGTCACAGAAGTCTTTCTCCATTTGCGTTTCTCTGTTGTTCGATTCCCGGATGTTATGTTCCTCTTTGATGGGGTGTTCTTTTTCTGTACGGGGCCTACCATTGTGATCCCTTGCTTTGATAGTCTGTTTTTTTGGCTACACGCTTTCTTGTCAGATCTATGGATGTCCTGAACACCATCTGTGATACCGTCCATGACACCATCCGTGACACTGTCCGTGACACAGCCCTTAGAGCACTTTGGATCATGCACGATCTTGGAGCATATACCTGCAGAAATGAGGCCTTCTAATTGGCGCTGGTGATAGCCAATAGTGGGTATTATACTGGATGCAGCATGAGACTTCTACAATTCAGCGAATTACACTATCTTTCCAATTCAGGCAACCTGCAAGGACATAACCTTTGAATATTCTGAGGCCAAGTTATGTGGGTTAAAATGTCTATGATGTCTCTGTCAGTAATCTTTCCACCTGCGACTTGCATAGCTGGTCTCCAGTTACAGAAATTAAAGCACTTACCCCTGAATTATCGTGAGCACAATTTATGTGGGTTGAACTGTCAATGTTTGTTATGAGAAATGAATGAGATTCTTAGATGCCTCACAAGTTACGGCGAGTTGCAGTGAACAAAGGGGCAAATTGAACAAAGGGGGAAATTGAACAAAGGCATGCATTCATTCTTTGTTTGCAAGCAAACAATCGAGACTACAAGCAAACTTGGATGTCACGAACCGAAAAAGGAAAATGTGACTTGTATTACTACTAAGCGAAG
>WHUX01000246.1:0-70028 GCA_015179025.1 Terfezia claveryi | reverse complement strand
CCAGACACAGAGCGGGGGCACGCATTAGCCCAAGTAGCAAACCTGGCTGCTAATGCTCCAGATGTCCAGTTTGGGGGGGCCGACGCAACTGGTCGAAATGCAGAGGACAAATGGTCAGGAGGGCTTCCGAAAGCCTGTAAGACTATTCCTCATCGATCCAGCCCGCGGCAATGAGGTACAGGATAATGTTAGTAGGGAGTATAAATGGGATGAAGCTCCGAGCAACTGTGTTGCTATTTTGAGATCGGCATCTCTTTTAGAGATTGTGGACAAGATCCGAGAAAGAATCCCAGCGGGGAGGAAGGTGCGGGCTATCTATGGGGCACTAGAGAACCCAAGCCCAGGCAACGCAATCCCTCCTGCCACACGTCTGCAAACCGACGAAGAGGTGCAAGCCTTTTTAGAGCTAACCTCGTCAAAACCTGTTCGGGTACAAGTTATCCTTTATAGGGATCCAGCTTTGGTGCCTCCGGTTGCGGACAGTCCACCGGCAGACGATGGTGCATACTTCGAGGCTGACTTCCTTGATCCAGCAGAGGAGTATATGGACCCTGCGGAGGATTCCGACTCTTTGAGTCGAAATCTTGCCGGCTTTGCAAAGCGTACATTCCCTCGCACGCAGGAGGGATTCGAAGCGCGGAAGCTAAAGATCAGGATGCGGATTAAGAGGCAAAAGAGAGCTTTGCGTGCAATGAAGAGGAAGGAGCAGGAAAAGTACCCAGCTGAGGAGATCTACAATTCCGACTCTGAGGGGTGGAATATCCAGCAGGGACTGGATCCCCAACCGGAGAATGGCAGGGAAATGGTGCTAGCCAGGGGTCCGACCGCTGCCGGAATGAGGCTATGCGAGCTATGCTGGAAGTGGATCCTGCAGCTCCCCCGGCGGATAGGAATACTCGCAGGGCGAGGCGACAGGCGGCACATGATGAAGGAGTAAGGGTAGCCAATGAGGCATGGAGGGCTTTGGGATAAGGTTGGTATGTGGAGGCAGGCACAGAGGTCTGTGCCAGGGTCTGTTCATTGGGATTTTTTTTTTGGGTGGTCGTTGGGATTTTTTTGGGGGGTGGTTGTCGGGATTTTTTTGGGGGTGGATTTAGTTAGCAATTTGAGTTTTTAATAAAGGCATTGAACGCTGTGCATTGGAATTTTACCCTTCCAAACCTTCTGTGCGAGTCTTTCCTCTACAATGGTTCGAAAATCATCCTCTCAACAAGCCCCTCTGCCAGCAGGGCAGGCAAGCCGTAAACGCAAGGCCTCCCAAGCAATAGCTCCTGGTATTGGACCACGGCCAAGAATTGAAACTGGGTTGCATACAGGAATGAAATCTTGTTCGATGAAGAGGAATGTGGATTGTAATATTTTGGCTACATTGTAAGCTAATTCCAACGTAGGATAACGGAAATGAATCCTCGTCCGATTCCTCGTCCGATTCAGACGAGGAAACACTCGTTGACGCTGCTGTGCTCACGCCAGGCGTTGGAAAAGGCACGCGAGCATTTTCGGCGATTCCCAGTGTTTTGCAACCCTTTGCCAGTACCGCAAAAAAGATTGTGACAAAATACACATTATACAGGAAACCACTGTTAACACCCGGGGAAATACTCCTGCTGATACAGCATGCTTGGTCCAAGGCCCAAACGGAGCCACGCTATGTGGAACGAGTAAAGGAGGTGGATACCTTTGTATAGTACCAAATCCGTTTTGCTGCGTCGGCTTGCTAATTGGAAACAGCTCAAAGCTGTACAATCCCGAACAAGATCACATCTTATATTTGAATGTCGAGCCAGCATCACGAGGGTATATGATATTGGCCGGTTACCAAAGGAAAGCATGAAGACCCAGGTTGAGTACTTGCTAGATGGGATCGATTCATCTGTAGGCAAAGCAGTCGCAGCGTAAGTTGATGGAGTTGCAGATCCAGTACGAGTAGCCTTATAGTCAAAGATCCAACGCTAATAGTCGGACAGGAACTCAAGGGTCGCTTCCGGCCGAGGAGATCGTTGCGATTATATATCAGCGGTATTTCCAGGCTCAAAAATGCAGGGGAATAGGGACCCAGATTTCCTAAATAAGATAAATGTGTCTTCATATGCTTTGTGGCATCAGCCATGCGTCATAGTTTGAAGGCATGGAGGAAGGCGAGATTGCTCTGGTGATGCAGGAGTTTAAATATGAGACTGCCTGTGTAAGTTGTGCATACCTATAATGAGGGGTGAAAGTACTCACTGCGTTGGAAAATGACTAACGTGAAACAGGCACATATGAGAGACTCAAGAATACATGGGAGATACATCCAAAAGTAATACAGGAGCTTATTGTGAATAACATCAAGGCTGACCTGGCACGTCAAATTGCAGCTCAAGTAAGGATTTTGGAACGAGAACCCGTTGACGCACCACAGGTCGAAGATGAAGCCAAATATGAGGCAGAATTGAGAAAGAGCTAGAGCACTCGTACGACAGATTGAATGTGCCAGCACACAAACGCCGTCGTGAAGGGAGCCAATTAAGAGATTCTTCCGTAGAGTTGGCAGGGCCATTGGACCCGATTGTTGATGATGAACTGGAGGAGAGTGGAGATATAGACGAAGAGGGTGGAGATTTGGACAGCGGGAGCGGGGATTTGGACATTAATTTCGACGGAGCGGATACGGAGTAACTGAACACGTCGGATAGGGACTGGAAGCGAATATAGTAGGGGGAGGAAGGGTTTTCCTAGATCAGTTCCCAGTTAGTTCTGTCTCCGTATGGTAATTGGTTTTGTTTTTCTTGTCGGTCGATATTAGTTCTTTTTCTCTTGTCGCTTGCTTGTTTCTCTCTGTGTTTCACTCCACATGTTTTTCTCTACATGTTTCTCTCACTGTGCTTTTTATTACTGAGTAATTTGTGGCTGGGACGTGGATATAATCGGGTGAGAGGGGGGAGGACGCAGCGCGTTGGATTTCATTTGGTGGTAGTTTGTAGGTGTGGCCATGAGGTTCGGAATGTGTTTTTTAGTCATGGAAAATAGAAGTCAAACAAAGAAAACCTCGTGTTTGTGCCAAGAATGAGTGATCGATTTAGAACGAAGATAAATTAAATCACAAGCATCAGAAGAGCAATTGTTAGGAAGGGGAACTTAGAAACGCGATATGTCGCATTAAAAACTTCAGAAGGAGAATTGTAGGAAGGGAAACTTAGGAACGTGATGTGTCGGATTGAAAACATCACAAAGACAATAGGGAGAAGTTCAAGCCAGGAAGACGCGGGATAGGAGGTGTAACTTTAAGGAGCGGATTGTGTGCATATCGAGTTGGGACGGTGAGATATGTGAGTGACAACAGGAAAAGGAGGAGAATAGGTTGGGCGAATGCAGGAGAATGCAAAGGGTGAACGCATGCTTGCAAAGTCAAGAGACAGAGGTAGGAGTAGAAGAGAAGTGAGGCTGAAGCGGAATGAGGGGAACGCAAAACGTTGGATTGGAAACTTAGCAAAGCGGATAACGCTGGGATGTTATAGGGAAAGAGGTATGCATAGATACCGTGGTAGAAACAGTGTAAAGGTAACATGGTGGTTCAGGGAGTTGGAAGCACCAGAGGTACGCCAGGAAGGGAACATGGAACACTAGTGCGTCACAAGGCTTAGTTCTGCAATAGAGCGCCAGGTGCACCTGGTGCACCTGGCGCAAATAAACTCGTTGCTGATGTGGCTGCTACTAGACGCACAGAAGCTTAGAGCTTCCTCCACTGGACCCTCATATATGCTCAGAAATCTAAGGGGGAGAGCTAGTGCGACCCTACAGGATGCTACAAGGGAATCAAATACAAAAAGAGACAGAAGAGCTGTTCGCAGGGTGACTGTGGATGCTAGGGTTCTGGCGCTGGCTCAACCACGTCTGCCATTACTGCCCAGACTGCCCAGACCACCCAGACCACCACTATTACCAGGGATGCAATGCATTCCCATTTTGATCCCCAATACCAGTTTGCTAAGACAAGGAGTTTGTGCAGGGTTAATTGCAAGTAGCATACTAGCTCATCACATTTGTTGTAGACCTGTCCCAGC
The DNA here is from genome assembly GCA_015179025.1 of Terfezia claveryi. Taxonomy (NCBI): domain Eukaryota; kingdom Fungi; phylum Ascomycota; class Pezizomycetes; order Pezizales; family Pezizaceae; genus Terfezia; species Terfezia claveryi. Next base: position 65,985 of record WHUX01000246.1, on the reverse strand, counting down.
TGATGGTGCACCAGCTATTGTAATGATGGCTCTGGGGGCAAGGCGACCAAGGGGTACGCCGGGGCAAGGGCAAGAGGCAAGAGGGGGCAGAGGGCAAGGGGCACGAGACATGCGGAAGCCGTTGCCCCGTGTGTCAAGGGAGGCAGCTGGGCTGCAAACACAAGGCGAGGCAAGGCAAGGATAGGAGGTTCGCGGGGTAGGCAGCAGGGCTGCAGAGTCGAGGCGAGACAAGGAGGTGCACAAGGGAGATGCACCAACGTGGAGAGAAGCAAGGCCCTGTATTGGATATACAAGACGTTGGATGGGGATCCAACGAGAGGGCGGAGAGAGCAAGCTATATATACAGGATTCCTTCCTGGCTAGCCAAGTCCACCGGAAGGAATAAGGTTCCCGAGACCCCTTATCTTGGGAACAGAGATAACAACGATATCAATCAACAATAACGAGAGTCAGACGGAATCCCGTCTGACTCTCAAACCCGGCTAGGAAAGGACGGTTGTGACACTATCCCCCCTTTAGGCTCGGAGCCCCAGCGATGAAAGACAAGGCGAAAGGCAAGACAAAAACAAACAAACAAAGCAGGCGACTAAAACCAATAACCCATAACACAACCCTAACGCCGGAAGTACGTACCAACAATAATCCCAACAACAACGACAATAACAACAGCGACAGAACAACCCTAATAACCAATTCCAGGATGACAAGAACATCATTGGGCGGGGCGAGGCTTCCGGGGATAATGTTGGTGGAACAGGGTGATTAAGTCCTGTGCGTTTTCTAGGTCTTCCGCTGGTTGCCAGGTTGTCTCCTCATCTCCCAGCCATTTGACCGTATATTGCAGGTGCTCATACCTTCTTCGGGAGTCTAGCACTTCCTCTACCTCCCATTCCTCCTCACTTTCGATAACCACAGGGGGAGGTGAAGGGTGTTTCTGGCCGGGGAGAGGGTCGCTAGCAGCAGGTTCGATCTCGGAAACATGGACGACTGGATGTCGTTTGATGTCTTTGGGGAACCTAAATCGATAGGCATGAGTACCCATAGCGGCCACCACTTCAAATGGATCCAGGAACTTATGGTCGAGCTTGCGAGATGGCCGTTCCATCCGGAAGTGCCTGCTGGAGAGCCACACCTTATCTCCTGGCTGATACCTGGGGGCTGGCAACCATGATCCATTGGCATGCTCTGCTTGCCTAGCTTGAGCATATACCAGTTTGGCTCTTAGAGTGGAGTGCAACTCAGCAATCTCCGTGGCGAACTCCTTAGCTTGGGTGTTCTCCCTAGCCTTGTGCAGAGGTGCTAGAGAGTCCATGAAACGAGGGTGCCAGCTATAATTGGCCAGGAACGGGGAGGTTTTTAGAGACTCCGAGAAATGGTTGTTAGCGGCGAACTCACAGGTTGCCAGCAGCGAAACCCAGTTGTTTTGCTGGTAATTGACGTATGCTCTCAGGTACTGCTCCATGATTGCATTCATTCGCTCGGACTGACCATCTGTTTGGGGGTGATACGCCGTAGAGAGGTGTACGTTAATTCCCAGAAGCTCGCAGAATACCTTCCAGAAGTCCGAGACGAATTGGGGGCTGTAGTCCGAGATGACAGACTTGGGGAGACCATGGTAGCGGAATACATGGTTGAGGTAGAGGCCGGCGAGATCCCGGGCAGAATAGGTATCATGGCAAGGTATAACATGCCTCATTTTGGTCAATCGGTCTACTACCATAAGAATAGCGTTAAACCCCGAATCCTCTGGCAACCCAGTCACAAAGTCCATAGTTAGGTGTTGCCAAGGCTGGTCTGGGATCTCCAGGGGCTTCAGGGTCCCATAAGGAGCGTGGCGGAAAGGCTTAGCATGCTTGCAAACATGGCAGTTCCATACGTACTGCTCCACGTCCTTCCATTGGTCAATCCATGTGTATTCCCTGGCCAGAAGCTCTAACATTTTGGCCACTCCAGGGTGACCTGCAGCCAGGCTGTCATGGTGTTCCTTGATCAATCTAAGGTTCTTCTGGCAAGAGTGTCACGTTTTCTGATTGGTGTGTTGAGGTAGACGTTGGGGGCGCAGAGGTATTGGTAGAGATGTCTGGGCCTAAGGAAGGTTCTGATGGAGGTAATTCTTTTCTGGAGGAAATGGCTACAGTGGAGGCAGCGAGATTTGAGCCTTGGGATTGTGATGCTTGGTTGTTTAGACCAATTATTCCTGGGACCTGGGGGGCCGGTTTTTCAATGGTGTACTAGATTTACAGGTACAGATGTAATGGCGGTTGCCAGGAGTGCAAGATGAGTTGTCGATCTTATTGGGAAAAGTGTTGTGAACGAGGGTGAGATTGTTTAATGTGGGATACCACTGCCCGTTAGAGCTCTACTTAGCTTGCTTCTAAGTCTTTTGTTGATGTACTGCAGTTGAGAGTCTGATGTCTCGTTTGTTGGATTTTGTTGGCTAGCTAGTTGAATAACGATATCGATTTTATATGTGCACTTGGGTGTCGAATTGTATACACTTGCGTGAGTGTAATAAAGGTATCCAAAGGTTGATCAGGCCTTGGATTTAAGAGTAAAGATTAGGTAAGTAAGTTAAAAAAAATGTAATGAATGGTACTAGACAGTATTCATTTGGTACCGTTTATATAATCTATATCCGTAGGCACGGACGTTTGTGTATTTCGGTTCTGCTGAGGTAAGACCTCAGAAGGGTAGGGAGATTACTATGTGGGACGTTCCCGAAGGGAACAGTAATTAACTGGTGTAATCTATCTTATATGATTTGTGCTATCTAAGCTATATGATCTTGATCTGATCGGAATATAGGCTTGCTTGCTTTGAAGGCTTGCTTGGTTGCTTCTTTTCTTTCTTTCTGTGGATTCCAGAGGGAATCCAGCGGCCTATTTATACTCCTCTGAGATCTGATAACTAAGGAAATAAATACAATAAAGGGTGGCACACCAGAAGGTGGTGCGCTGTACAAAAGGGGTCATGTGGCCATAGTAATGAGTCACACGCCATAAACGATGGTCATGTGGCCATAGTAATGAGTCACACGCCTTAAACAGAGGTCACGTGGCCATAATGAGGGTGTCTTCATATGGCAAGTGCCATGGAACTTCCCATGGCAGATTCCGCGTGCTATGGATGCTTATAAAGCAATAGGAGGTGGTAGAAGGCTAGTCCTTCAACCGAGAGGCTTAGTTACATAACATAGTAGTAATATAGGAAATACAAAAGTATATAATCAATTATATAAGCAATGAAATAACGTTCTCCATTACACACCTTTACAAATCATCTAGGGAAATTTGACTTATTGGTCATGTAGCAAGGTGATTGCAATGCACCTGCAACTATGATGAGGGCTATGAACTGGTTATTAAGGGATTATATTGGAAAGACTGTCATGGTTTATTTAGATGATTTTCCTATTTGAACAGATACCCTGGAAGAACATAAGGAAGTGTTGAGAGGGATCTGCACGATATTGGCTAGAGAAAAGTTTTTCTTCAACAAAAAGAAATGCCAAATCCTTGCTCCAAGACTGAAAGTACTAGGATTCATTGTCACCAAACAAGGGCTAGAAATGGATCCAGAGAAAATCAACTCAATAGCAAATTACCCTATCACTGACTCAAAGAAAAAATTGCAGAAATTCCTAGGGATAGTTAATTACTTGAGAAGGTTTTGTCCAGAATTGGGAGCTGTAGTCAAACCACTATCAGAATTGCAAGGGTCAACAAAGAGGCACATGTGGACTCCCTTGCATAATGAGTCATTTGTGAGAGTTAAAGAGCTAATAATAAGCAATAACTTGTGCTCAAGCCAATTAATCATGACTCAAGCCTTCCAATCTATTTAATTACTGATGCCAGTAATACTGGGATTTCAGGATGGATTGGCCAAATAGAGAATAGTGTTATCAGGCCAGCAGAATTTCACTCTAGGAAATTAAATAATAGACAAATGAATTACACAACAACTGATAAGGAATTATTAGCAATTGTTGACTCACTAAGGTATTTCAGGCCTGAACTACAGGGTCACAAAGTGATCATCCAAACAGATTACAAACCCTTAGTCACATTTATGGATAGTATCCCTGAAAGTCAGATGAAGAGAAGGTGGCAAGAGACTATGAGTCAGTTTTACCTAACCCTAGAATATATTCAGGGCAAGGATAACCACATAGCAGATGTACTGTCCAGAGGAGTATATATTCCCTCTAGAATCCCCTCTACTGGACAGTCTTCTCACCACACAGCTTCTTTACTACAACATCCAGTAGTAAGCAACCACCTCTCTGTTCCCATATAAACTTTAAAGAAAACACCTCCCCTACATTCTCCACTAGCCACCATGCCTTCCCCAAACCAACTCAGGATTAGAGGAGCCACTGGGAGACCAGTAACTCCACTCATCCTTGGGAGAAACTCTCCCAACACCATCACCAGGAGAAGGAGACTTCCTCCTCTCCAAATTACCACTACCAACCTCCCACCAAGACAGGTATAGGAGGCTGATCCCACCAGGCCTGTCTAACATGACAGAGAAGGCCTAAATGCAGTCTTTGAGGCTGAAAGGTACCAACCAACAGTTGAAGATGATCCTGAACCTGATGAATCTAACACACCACAAAGAAATTTCAGGCTCAGAAGGCTCTAGCAGGAGCCAGCAGTAGTCCAAACTGCTGCCACCACTACCAGGGCCCAGACCCAACAGCAACAACAAGAGGAGGAAGAGAGAGGAAGGTTAGTTACAAGAAAACCCAAGTTTCAAGTGGTTATTAACAAAGAACCTAGTACCTCCTCTCCCTCTACCTTTGCTGCCCCTGAGGCAGAGGACCCACAGGAATGGACCCTAGGGGAACAATCCTCTGACTCAGATGAACCTGAGGAATGGGAAAGGTCCAGGGAACCCATGACTATAGAACAGATGGAACAGTCCTTGAGAAAGGCTGACAGGAGTTCTATAGTTGTGGGAAACCTTCAGGAGTGTAACCCCACTCTTAAAGGTACCTTGAAGAGAAGGGCTGTCTCTCCTAAGTGCAAGGATGAGGCAGACAATAAGAAGGTGCACTTCTAGCCTCCTCCTCCTCTAGGAGCCTCACCTGCATCCTCTGTCAGCACCCTTCCTGACATCTTCCCTGAGGATCCAATCCTCCCATCTTCTTCCAACAGAACTAAATCCAAAGATTTCTGTTTCCAATGTGGTAAAGTGGGCCACAAAACTTCCCAATACAACAACAAAGATTCTGCTATTAATCTTTGTGAAAAATGTTGGGCAATGGGACACTTTAAAGAGGATTGCCCCAGAGGTACTAAATTTCCTCCTTCCAGATGTACCAACTGCATAGAAACCACTCACCTCAGCAACAAATGCCCTCTTGACAACAAACTCTTCCCACTACAGCATCCACTCCCAGCAGAAACTATCAGGAAATGCATCATATACAACCAAGATAGTCACTGGTCTCACCTATACCCAAATCTTCCAAAAGTCACTACTTCAGGAGGAAAGTTGATACCAAGATGCAAGTATTGTCTTGGCTACCATAACCTAAACAAGAACTTTGTCAGCTTCTGTGACACTAGGAAAAACAACCTGAAGGCCCTCAATAAGCCCTTCCACAATAGTGACTACCTGAAAAAGATACTAGAAGTTCAGGATGAAGATGAAAAGAGCATGGAACCAGATTTGGTAATTGCTGAGTGGATAAGAGATCATGAGTTGGAATGGCATTATGGAGAAGAGCTAGAAAAAGATACAGTGTTTGGACCACTGTACTTAAGGGTTAAGAAAGGAGAGCAAGTACCTACAGTAAAGGTACAGGATGGGTTTATGTACCTCTTGAAGAATTTTGCTTGGAGAATGGTCATTCTCAAGGGATTACAAGTTAAAGGTAACCCTGCCTCTGAAGCCCTTATCCAACATGCACATGTCACCACTAGACATGAAGGCCTTGCAAAAACAACAGAAGAGCTTACCAATAAGTACATCTTTTAGGATTTTTATAAGCAGGTTGAACAATTTGTGAGGAGTTGTGAAACCTGTTAAATCACCAAAGGATCCACACAGAGACCCCCTAGATTCCTTACTCCTCTGAATGTACCTATTAGGCTATGGGGTAGTATGGCTATGGATTTTCTTAGTATGGAGCCTGTTATGATTTCATGTACTAAATTTACTCTTGGTTACAGAACTCCTAAAGATGATAAGCCTCACATGTTGTTATTTCATAAGTTATTAGTCATGACTGACAGGCATTCTGATTTCACATTCTTGTTACCTGTTGCAGACAATGTTAACATATTAGGGGTTATTGATATCTTTAAAAGATTCATTAAGCCTAATATGGGATTTCCTTATGAAATTGTTTCTGACCAAGACCCCTTGTTTATGTCTACCACATTTCAAGATTGGATGCAGAATAATAGAATTATGCATAAAGCATCTTCCACATATTATCCCCAAACTGATGGGATAAGTGAAAGAAAGAATAGGACAATTATTCCTATGTTTGCAGCTAAGAAGCTGGAACAGGGATTGAATTGGGTACAAGCCATACCTTCTGTTCAAACAGAGGTGAATACAAGAGTTAGTACTATAAGAGGACTTTCTCCTTTTGTCACCAAGCTAGGATACTAGCCTAATTTGTCACCACCTATCCTACCTCACCCAATTCCTACCTATTTAAACCCTACAACCAGATTTTACCTGGTTGCTGAAAACCTTACTAAAGCAAAAAGGGACCAAATTCAGCAAGCCAACAAATATAGAAGAGCCTCCCCTGATTACCAAGTCTATGATTATGTGATGCTGTCAACAAAGAACCTCCCAGCAAGGTACCACTCCTCTAAACTATCCCCTAAATAGATAGGCCCCTTCACCATTACCAAATATTCACCATAGAGTCAAAATGCTAAACTTGACTTCACTGACTTCCCTGACCTCAATAATATCAACAATTCCTTCTATACCTCACTTCTCAAACCCTTCTACCCTAATCCAATACAACTGTTCCCCTCCAGAACTCTAGAACAACCAGGACCAGTTAAGGAAGACAGGTATGAGGTAGAAAGAGTATTGGAATTTAGGTCACAACCTAGAACAGAGAAGCTGCAGTATAAGGTGAAATGGAAGGAATGGCCTCATAAATTTGATGAGTGGGTATATGCTGATGGTATTGATGAGTCATTGAAAAAACAATTCTGGTTGACTGGTAGTAAGCAAGCAACTTACAAAAAAAGAAAGGTTAGTGAGAATAAGCTTGGCAAGAATAAGACAAGGAAAGAAACCTTGGAAATGATTGATAATGAAAGGAAGAAAGTCCTTGATACCCCTGTTTTATCCAATGCAGTCAAGATTGACAAAGGCAAAGGTAAAGAGGTAGACTTACCCCAATTAATGCTCAGACATTTCTTTGAAGAAAGATAGCCACAAAGGGTAATTAGTTAGTATTTTGATGATATTGCTGTTAATAAGGATTTCAAGGAGGAGTATAACAATATCAGGTATGATACAGGAGCAAGTAGTAGTAGTACCTATATGGATAGGAACAATAGGTATTATGGGTTGAATGTTAACTACTAATGTACATAACCCATCTCCCCTGTTTATTTTCTAGGATGGAGTTTTTATCTAAATAGGGAGGCATGTAAGGAAGTGGCTTACTCATACCCTATAACTAACCCTCTCCCTCATAAATGTATTTCTTATGTATTTTCTTACTCAGCAAGCATCTCAAAACACACAACATTCTGTATGCTGTCTGCCTTGTGAGTATTTCACATGCTTTCACATGCTTTCACATGCTTTCACATGTATAAGTCTAAGTTAAGACTTAACCTATTTTGTACTAGATAGTATTTGGAAGTACTATCTAGAGGATCAGATGATGCTGATGTTTATCACATATAAGGGTCAGATGATGATGCACTGCCTTAGCACTGCCTCAGTACTGCCCCATTGGAAACACATATAGTCCTCTGAATTTCCCTTCAGTTGGACAGAGAGTTAGAACTCAGAACATAGTTAGAGTACAATCAATATAGAAGTTCCACTGGTTAATCTTCTAAGTGCCTTTAGTACTCCTATACTACTTTACCTATTACAGTAATCTTATGCTACTGGTAATAACTTTAATAGTGAGGATTAATAATATACTATTTGTAATCTACTTTGTAGTATACATTACTAGCCTGAGATTATCTGATTAGATTGGATCCTTATTTAATCTAATCTGATTGTCTAGTCCCTCTAACAACACTTTACACTACAGGAGGAGGATCTAGAGGTGGAAGTGGTGGACAAGGGGGAAGAGGCAGATGAAGACCATAAGGAGGATGAGGAGGATGAGGAGGATAAGGATAAAAAGGATGAGGATAAGGAGGATGAGGAGGATGAGGAGGATAAATAAGGTTAAAAAGAGTAGTGAGTGTCAGGTATAGGTTTAATAGTGAGTAGCAAAAGGCAATGAGGAGGCAAGGAATTTCTCTTGTTAGCTAGATGATCTTTCTATTGTTCCTTTTTTGTTTATATATGAGGCAGGAAATTGGGCTTGGGAGAGGTTTAGAATATAATGGATAGAAAGGGAATAGGGACGTTACATAGAAAATGAATAAATGAGGAGTGATTTATTATAGCAATGCTGTAGTTCCAGACAGCCACTAATGGGTACAAGAGTAACTCAGGCAATTTGCAAGTTAGAGGTCACTGAGAGACCAATACTGGATGACAGGAAAGTGGAGTCTAAGATTGTTTAGAGTCATGGATGGTACAACATCCGGGAAGACAGTATACTTGTAGCAATATCGAGGACAGGCCAGAGGAGATTATAGACCGCTAAAGGCAGGCAGTCAACAGGAAGTAATCAAAGGTAGACGATAAAGGGCCAGCTCTAGGAGAAAGAAGTGTGGGAGGTATCTCCCACAGGAAGTAGATGGATGTGGGTATCCCGGAGACAGACAACTAAAGGACACCTCCGGAAGAATCCATTGGAGTGGTGTCTCTTGGAGATGGACTATAAAGGGCTGGCTTCGGGTGTGGGAGGTATCTCCTAGAAGAAGTGGATAGCCTGGGTATCCTGGAAATAGACTACTAAAGAGCCGGCTCTAGGAGACAGACTACTAAGGGCCAGCTCCAAGAGATAGACTATTAAGGGCTGGCTCCAGAAGACAGACTACTAAGGACTGGCTCCAGGAGTATGGAAGGTGTCTCCTAAAGGAATTGAACAGGCCTGGGTCTCTCAGAGATGGACAACATGAGGCCGTTCTCGGAGAGAACCATCACTGGAGAAGTGGAATCAGGAGACGTGACATCCGGAGGACTTTGTCTCCAAGTGGCAGTTTGGCTCTGGTAGTATCAGTGGCATTTGACACTTGGGAGACAAAGTACTTTCTTTCCTGATGGGTGTGGGTTCCCACAGCTGCCAATACCTTAAAGGGGCCTAAGAACTTATAGTTGAGCTTGTGTAATAGTCGTTCCGTACAGAAATAGTAACTAGAAAGCCACACCTTATCTCCTGGCTGATATCTTAAGGCTAGCAACCTAGATCCATTTACATATTTAGCCTGCCACTATGGTACAAACTTTGTATAGAAGTGAGTAGATTATATGAATTATGAGTGAGTAACTCACCTCTATGCTCACATTATAGGTAATAATATGAATGTCCTAGTGAGTCATTTCTCAATGGTGAGTAAAAGTGTACGCCAATGGGTGAAGAATGGTGAAGTAGTTAAACTACTCACCCTTATGATTTACTCTCTTACTTACCATAGCACCCATATAAAGTGAGCTTGCTAGTCACTCACTGGAGATTAGTATAGTTTGCTCACTTCTTATTCCTCTATGACTCACCTTATTACATTCACTTACTATATATGATACTTTTTTATTCACTAGTTTATTCACTATATTATGCCTCTATATTTATTTACTTACATGTTTACTACATCTTCATATTTGGTATGACTCTCAGATTTCCCGCGACATAGTCCATAATAGTTTTGAGAGTTGGACAGCTTTTGGTATGACTCTCAGATTGCCCGCGATATGGCTCATGACAGTTTTTAGAGTCGGACAGCTTTTGGTATAACTCTTAAATTACTCGTGACATAGCTCATGACAGTTTTAAGAGTCGGAAAGCTTTTAGTATAACTCTTAAATTGCCTACGACATGGCCTATAATAGTAGGAGTGAATATTAGATGCTCGAGAGATATCTTATATAAATTATTTATATACTTCAGTATGATAGTTGATTAGTCTTGATCTAATAGTTAATTACACCTATAGTCTTGTTGGATAATACCCCCGCTATTACACCTAGATCTTCATGTTTTCACAATCAAGTAATTTTATTGTCTAGCTTAGCCCACTCTTGTTATCTATTATTCTTGTTAGGAAGTCTATATTATTAGTCTTAATGATTGGTCTTGGTATCTCGAGCCTTGTTGTATATATACTTCCCTTCCTTGCTCTTTTTCTTCTGTTCTCTCTCTATAGTTCACTCTCTTACCTTATTAATTCTATAATATTTCAACTAGACTAAATACTTCTATACTTATTGGCTCCTATGTGAGTATTAGTATGTGCAATAATATGAAGTAATATATGTGCAATAAGAATGATATGAAGTAATATATATGCAATTAATAAATGTAAAGTAAGATATACACATAATAATATAATTCGGAAGCAATATGTATATAATATGCAATAATGTGAAGTAAGATATGTGTGTAATGAATGGTACTAGACAGTATTCATTCGGTACCGTTTATACAATCTATATCCATAGGTACGGATGTTTGTGTATTTCAGTTCTACTGAGGTAAGACCTCAGAAGGGTAGGGAGATTACTATGTAGGACATTCCCGAAGGGAACAGTAATTAACTGGTGTAATCTATCTTATATGATTTGTGCTATCTAAGCTATATGATCTTAATCTGATCGGAATATAGGCTTGCTTGCTCTATGTGCTTGCTTGGTTGCTTCTTGTCTTTCTTATGGATTCCAGAGGGAATCCAGTGGCCTATTTATACTCCTATGAGATCTGATGACTAAGGAAATAAATACAATAAAGGGTGGCACATCAAAAGGTGGTGCGCTGTATAAAAGGGGTCATGTGGCCATAGTAATGAGTCACACACCTTAAACGATGGTCATGTGGCCATAGTAATAAGTCACACGCCTTAAACAGAGGTCACGTGGCCATAATGAGGGTGTCTTCATATGGCAAGTGCCATGGAACTTCCCATGGTAAATTCCGCATGCTATGGATGCTTATAAAGCAATAGGAGGTGGTAGAAGGCTAGTCCTTCAACCGAGAGCTTAGTTACATAACATAGTAGTAATATAGGAAATACAAAAGTATATAATCAATTATATAAGCAATGAAATAACGTTCTCCATTACAGTGTGCATACAATATTGTTTATGTTTAAAAGAGGTCTATGTACAATAATATTCTAGTTGCTCATATTTACGTTCACAGGAAAAGTATGTAATAGTGGCTCACTTATGGCTCTATTGACATGCTCACTTTAGCCTTTAATTGTACTTACTATATATGAAAATCTTTTCACACGATGTAAGTTTTCAGTGAGTAATGCCCATACAAAACATGTACTGCATGTGAGCCAGGATAATCATATACTTACTTACTATAGAATTCACTATTCGATACACCTTATAGGTCACCTTTTTATCCCCTATACTATTCATATGTTGTACATATATTGAAGTGAATATTGATGTGAGTATTTTCCTTACTCACTTTTTTTGTACTATAGTGCTGCCTAGCTTGGACATAACCTAGCTTAGCCTTTAGGGTATAGTAGAGTTCAGCGATTCTAGCTATGAATTCCTTAGTCAAGGGATAGACTTTCTGCAGAGGTGCTAAGGTATCCATAAATCGGAGGTGCCAACTATAATTGGCCAGGAAGGGAGACGTTTTCGAAGACTCTGAGAACTGGTTATTGGCAGCAAACTCATAGGTAGCCAGTAGCGAGACCCAGTTATTTTGCTGGTAATTGATATATGCCTACAGATATTATTCCATGATAGTATTCATTCTTTCTGACTGGCCATCCGTCTGGGGATGGTAGGTAGTTAAGAGGTATATCTTAATCTACAAGAGCTTATAGAATGCCTTCCAGGAGTCTAAGGTGAACTGGAGGCCATGGTTAGACACAATTGATTTGGGGAGGCCATAATACTTGTAATAATGGCTCTAAGGACAAGGCGACCAAGAGGTACACTGGGGTGAGGACAGAAACGAGATGAGACACATATAGGAGCGCTATGTGTGTGATTAGGGGAAAGGCTAGGGGCAAGGTAAGGGTAGGGCTAGGGTAACACATATGTAGGAATACTATGTGTGTGACCAGGGAAGGCTGGGACGGGGGACAAGGGCAAGAGGCAAGAGGCACATGAAAGCGGTTGCCATGTATGTCGGAAGGAGGCAGCTATTGCTGCAGAGCTATTTCACAAGACAAGGAGGTACATAAAGGAGGTGCACGAGTGCTGGGAGAAGCAAAGTCCTATATTGGGTATACAAAATGTTAGATGGGGATCTAATGAGAGGGCAGAGAAACGAAGATATATATACATGATTCCAGGCCAAGGCCATAGAAGGAATAAGCTTCCCAAGATTCCCATCTCGGAAGCTAAGATAACAATCACCCATCGACGATACTCGAACAAGCCTGTTCGAGTGTCAAAACATTATGATATCCAAACAAGCCTGTTCGAGTGTCAAATCAAGACTAAGAACATGGTTGTGACACTATCCCCCCTTTAGGCTGGATGTAATGGAGAACGTAATCTCATTGCTTATATAATTGATTATATACTTTTATATTTCCTATATTACTACTATGTTATGTAACTAAGCTCTCGGTTGAAGGACTAGCCTTCTACCACCTCCTATTGCTTTATAAGCGTCCATAGCATGCGGAATCTGCCATGGGAAGTTCCATGGCACTTGCCATATGAAGACACCCTCATTATGGCCGCGTGACCTCTGTTTAAGGCGTGTGACTCATTACTATGGCCACATGACCATCGTTTAAGGCGTGTGACTCATTACTATGGCCACATGACCCCTTTTGTACAGCGCACCACCTTCTGGTGTGCCACCCTTTATTGTATTTATTTCCTTAGTCATCAGATCTCAGAGGAGTATAAATAGGCCGCTGGATTCCCTCTGGAATCCACAGAAGACAAGAAGCAACCAAGCAAGCCTTCAGAGCAAGCAAGCCTATATTCCGATCAGATCAAGATCATATAGCTTAGATAGCACAAATCATATAAGATAGATTACACCAGTTAATTACTGTTCCCTTCGGGAACGTCCCACATAGTAATCTCCCTACCCTTCTGAGGTCTTACCTCAGCAGAACCGAAATACACAAACGTCCGTGCCTACGGATATAGATTGTATAAACGGTACCGAATGAATACTGTCTAGTACCATTCATTACATTTTTTTTAACTTACTTACCTAATCTTTACTCTTAAATCCAAGGCCTGATCAACCTTCGGATACCTTTATTACACTCATGCAAGTGTATACAATTCGACACCCAAGTGCACATATAAAATCGATATCGTTATTCAACTAGCTAGCCAACAAAAAATCCAACAAACGAGATATCAGACTCTCAACTGTAGTACATCAACAAAAGACTTAGAAGCAAGCTAAGCAGAGCTCTAACGGGCAGTGGTATCCCACATTAAACAATCCCACCCTCGTTCACAACACTTTTCCCAATAAGATCGACACTCATCTTGCACTCCTGGCAACCGCCATTACATCTGTACCTGTAAATCCAGTACACCATTGAAAAACCGGCCCCCCAGGTCCCAGGAATAATTGGTCTAAACAACCAAGCGTCACAATCCCAAGGCTCAAATCTTGCTGCCTCCACTGCAGCCATTTCCTCCAGAAAAGAATTACCTCCATCAGAACCTTCCTTAGGCCCAGACATCTCTACCAATACCTCTGCGCCCCCAACGTCTACCTCAACACACCAATCAGAAAACGTGACACTCTTGCCGGAAGAACTAGAACTAGATTCTAGACCAGTAGACGAAGAAAAACCAGGACCATAAGAAACATCAGGATCCTGACATCCAGCCTCACCAGCCTCGTGAGCCACCGAGCCAACAGAACCGTCAGTCGAACGGAGATCATAAGGATCATCAGCCACCACACCATAAGCACAGAAAGGTGCCAAAGAAGAAAAGTAACTCGACGATCGTATCGCATAACCAGCTGCATTTGGTTGCGGACAGACGACGAAATCAGACATAATGGCGTCTGAACTTAGTAAGAAGACTAAGAGGTCGAGACGGTTAACTATGTTACCCGAAGATATTAAGAAATTAGTAGAAGAAACTCCCAGAAAGACCAGATTTGTAGTTCCTAACACAGAAGGGGAAATAAATCTGCCCATGGATATAGAATTAGGAGAACCAGGTGGAGCAGGAACCAAACTATATTTTAGTATGGCCTACCTCTCGCACCAGAAGAATTTTGGGAAAGACATTTTCCAACAATTGAGGAGATTTTGAAATACACTCGCTCAATGGGACATGCCCAACAGTATCATCCTGATGATACTCGACTCTTAATGGAAGCCGTAGTAAAACACTATTTATGGCTAACACCTTACCCATTCAAAGAAAAGGACTTAGAAATGAACGCATTTTTAAGTAAAGAATTAAAGAAACCTGTTGTTCCACTTTTAAGGAAACCGAATTGGGTAATACATAACTGGGAAGAAATAATGGCATTCATGATGAGTGGCACTCATCTAGAAGAATCAGCACATACCGCGGAGGATTTTTTCAATCCTAGCAAAGAACTTCCAGGAGCGTTCCTGAGAACACCAAAAGATCAATCGAAAGGCAAAGGTCGAGCACCTGAGACACCAGAAAGGAGGACTGGGTCAGCCAAAGAACCAGACGACAAAGACCAACCACCAGAAGATATAGAATTACCAGAAGACGATGATGATCTAGATACAGGACTAGACCAACAGCAGCAGAAAACACAAGGAGGAGGATGAGACCCCGATGATAGCGGAGATGATAGCTCGGACTCTGATAAGGCATCATCAGTTGCAAGTCAAACTCTTAAAAGAAAACCCAAATGAGGAAAATCAGTTGAACACCAGCAATGGGAATCTACAACAGGAATGGTTACAACGGGTAACCATAAAGCAACGAATGCTTTAAAAGAATAAAGATTGATATGCCAGAAAAATTAAGAGGAGAAGACAAAAAATGGCAAGACTCACAATATTTTAACTCTTGGGCACAGCAATGCAACGTTGGTTTGTTCTCAAAAGAATAGATTTAGAAGGCACTTCAGCTCTGGAAATTGTTGGATTCAGAATGGAAGGGAGCGCGCTCACTACTTATAATCAATTCCTAAGAGAAAAAGGAAAGAATGCGACATTCTTTGGATTCATACTAGTGCTAAGGGATTTTCTGATACCCTCTACTAGTAAGGACATTTTGTGGAAACGATGGGAGACAGCCACACCATACAAGACGGACGTCACATGGAATCAAACAGTTTGCCAACTGGCTTACTGAAATGCAAATCAAATTGATTGACAAGGATGGCAAACAATCAATATCGCAGGAAGTAAAAAGAAGAAAGTTTCTTAATCACCTGCCGCCATACATGTCAGCTACATTAATTCCTTTAATTAAAGAAGAATGGTTATATGATCAGCTCGTACATCAAGCGGAGTCATATGAAGCTTCCAAAAAGGATATTGCCCCACCATCCACAACAAATACATCCTGACGACAACACCCTCGGAATGAAAATCGAAGTCACGGTCCACGCAGGGACCAGAATCAACGACAAAAAACAGGATTTAATCCTAGCAGCAATCCCAACACCAAACCCAACACAGAAAATCGGAAGGACTCAGATTGGGACACCATCACAAAAAAATTAGATCAGAAGACGAAGATGCAATTAATTAAAGACAAGAAATGTCTATGGTGTTGGAACCCTGGACACTCCTACAAGGACTGTAGGAAACGAAAAAATAAGGTACCCATGCGTACAGCCGCACAAGATTTAGCTATGCCGATAGCCACCAAGGATAAAAACAACAAGGATAAAATCAAGGAACGACCCTTGTCAAGACAGGTACCAGATTTTAGCAAGGTATTCGTTAAAGCTAACGAACACCCCGCACTAGCTTTAATTGATCTCCAAACGAAGGGAGGAGACTTAATCAATTCTCAATTTGTACACCTATACAAAATACCGACTAGAAGTATCGAGAAGCAATCATTAAGTACTGCAATTAAAGGCTCAAAAGGAACGATAGACAAAGCTTGTACTATCAAACTTGATTGGATAGGTTATGTAGAAGAACGAACGTTCTATGTAGCTCATTTGACTGGATGGGACATGATACTAGGAGAACCTGCTCTCAGCAGAGTGCGAGCAATAATTCCTGCCCATCAGGAACCAGTTACTATCCAACGGAAAACATTCCACGATTCCAGCTAAGTGTATGGAAGGGATCTAGAACCATGGCGAATGGTATAAGATCAGCGTATACACAGGTCAGCTGTGAATCAGTCACAGATTATAGTGAACCGGATAATTGGGAAAATATAGTGACGCAACGAAACCGATTCAGAAAGAGAACTCGTGACAGCTGTTTCTACGGTACAGAAACAATTCAACCCTGTAACGGAGTTTCCCTTATTATTTCCCAAGACAATTCCACGGAATTACCTCCACTAAGAAAAATTAATCACTCTATCAAACCAAAAGCAGGAGCTACTTGGATACCAAAATGGCGACCCTCAGGACATCGATTTAGACAACAAATCCATGACAAATTAGTCGAAGAAGAAGCATCAGGTCGCATATATAGAGTAGAAAATGAACAAATACTGTAGTCATGTTCACTATCCCTAAACGAGATAAACCGGAAGAAGCCCGACATGTCAATGACTGTCGAGACCGCAATTTAGCCGTAGAACCGGACCACACCCCATTGCCAGATATTAATGAAGCAATTGAACTAGTAGCGGAGAATCCCATTTGGACTAAGGTCGACTTAGCCGACGGATTTTTTAATATAGGAAGATGAAGAATCTGAGCAACACTCTACCTTTTTATGTCACATGGGATATTTCAGAAGTAGAGTTATGCAACAAGGGGATCGTAATGCACCTGCTACCATGGTTCGCGTTATGCATGAAATTTTAAGGACATGGTCTATAAAAATTTAATCATCTATATTGATGATATTATTATATTCTCTAAAACGTATGAAGAACATATAGAATTACTGAAGAAAGTACTTCAACGTCTACAGGACGAGAAATTTATCTCAAAGAAAGCAAATGCCAGTTCTTTACTCCAAGATTGGAAATCTTAGGACACGTTTTGACATCAGATGGATTACATGTAGACCCAAAGAAGAGGACTACTATATTAACATTTCCAACTCCTACAAGAAAAAAGGATCTTAGAGGATTCCTTGGAATCGTTAATTATCTCAGCAGATTTATTCCTGACTTGGCATCGTATGCAAGTACCCTGTCAGAACTGCAAGGAGAAACAAAGAAATGGGAATGGACAGATACTTATAACGCAGCGTTTGAAAAACTCAAGGAACTCGTGAATTCCCCACATGTTTTAAAACCCTGGAATAATGAATCTACTAACCCAAATATTTAGTCTGTGATGCTAGTGATGTAGGACTAGGATCTTGGATAGGTCAAGGACCGTTGCCACATCAGACCATCATGCTTCCACTCTAGAAAATTTAATCCAGCACAACTCAATTATCCTACCTTTCAAAAGGAATTATTAGCATTATTGACTCATTAAAATTTTTTGAAGCACAATTGAGAGGTCACAAGTTCACTATCCTTACGACCACAAACCGTTAGTAACCTTCCATACTCAAACGCCTGCAAGTCAAAAATTGAGGCGATGGCAAGATTACCTAATGGAATTTGATACAGATATACAGTATACCACAGGAAAGGAAAATTTGATAGCAGATGCCCTATCAAGAAAGCATAAATACTTGGACACTCCCACCACCGAGGACGATTATATTTCCAACAGCATTGATCCTCCTAACCATACCTACAACCGCAACATCTCTACCAACGCTTTAAGAACTTTCTATTACCAGAAACCTCTACTCAGAACAATATGGTTTCTCGTGGAGCTATCAATTTCAAGCATGTCGACTGCGACTTCAACAAATGTCGTAGAAGAGCCGAAGAACTTGGACACCATATCTTCTGTCCATACTTCGAGGGCATCCAGGATGAAGAAAGCGAATATGACATGATGAAGGAAGAAGAGTCCTCAGACGACGAGACTCTATCCACCATACCAGAAGAAGTTTTCAGCGGGTATGATCGTGTACCCAATATAAATAAGAACAAACCCTTAACAGTTCTTGGACTAAGATATAGGCCTCCATCTTCTGAAAACGCACAACAAAATACCCTCGCTCCTGAAGAAGCGAAAGAAATTGCTATCGACCTGGCTTATAGCAATTGGCAACAACACAAAAGGATGCACTGGTCCTTTTGCTATGATTTTTACTGTCCAGTTCATGGCAGCTCCCACGCCATGAACAACTGCATGTTTACCATTGAAACATGTACAATTTGCAACCACTACGGACATGGCAGTTTGAACTGTGACCTGACAGCCTCAGTTCTTAAGAAGGAGAAGGAATTCCTTACGACTCGTATTGCGCATATCTTATCCGCAAATGAGCCTCAAAAGGAACTAGCACCAGTACAACAAACGCAAGCTTATCCACCTCCACCAGCTCTCAGCCGTGAAGAAGCTATCCAGGAAATCGGAGAATGGGCAAAAAGATGGATTGCCAACAAGCCGACACAACCCACTCTCCAACCCAGCATTCAGTTCAGTAAGCCTACCGAACAGATAACCAACCGACAAATGGAACAGGAGATCATGGATACCCCTGTTGCTCCACAACAACCATGGAATGCACCTCAACCACCAGCTGCAACCGCTAGCAGCAGTAACGCGATTCCAATCAACACCGCCACCGTCACCACTCGTTCGAAAAAGGGAGTAGCCATTGACGAAGATCTACCCTCTTTCATTCAAGACGCCAAGACCTCCAGACAGCGTTGTGATTTCTGTAAGTTTTCAGGACATAATGCTTCTACATGTAAGGAGAAGAAACCCACCATCAATGACTTCAACACAAGGATCGAACCGACCCTCAACAAGCTCATTGAAGAGAAACACATCAGTGACGGATGGGTAGACGACAAGGACTACTTCATCACATACTGGCTTTACCAAGGTACAGGTATGAAAGCCGCATATCAATCATGCATGAGTGTATGTCCTATCTGGAAGAACTACTATGATACCTTTGTGAACCGTAAGGATCATAGAAGGAAAGACGGATTTTTGTATGTCAAGAACTGACAAGGACAATGGAGACTAGTCTTGCCCTCTACCTTTAACATCGAAGGTAAGAACTATCTCGAATTGGTTATTAAAGATGCACATGAAGCAACCGCTCATGGTGGCATTGAAAAAACGATGAAATATCTTACTGACCGATATGATTGCCAGTCCTTTGCAGAACCAACTAAGGACTATATCAGAAGTTGTAATACTTGTCAACGGACAAAGTATTCCAACAAGGCGCCACTTGGACTCGTAACCCTATTACATGTACCAAGCAGGCTATGGACTGACATATCGATGGATTTTCTTAAAGTAGCACCTGTGTTTACTAAGTGTTCAATTTTGTACCCAAATATTCCTGTTGAAGAAGATCATGTAGTTTGTATTTCACGACTTTGGACGATTGTTGATAGACAATCAGGATTCAAGTTTCTTATTCCTGTCTCAGATAATTTTACAGCAGAATAATGTACTGCTACCTTTGATACTCATGTAGTCCCGACTATGGGATACCCTTTTTGTATTGTTTTTGACCGCGACACTCTTTTTATATCAACGCACTTTCAAGATTGGGCTAGGAATAAAGGAATTAAGTTGGAACTGTCCACCGCATATCATCCACGTGCAGACGGACAATCGGAAATTGTGAACAAAGAAATTCTACAAGTAGCAAGAGCCTGTAAAATCGAAGGATTTGATTGACTACAGAAACTACCAGAGATACAGTTGAAACTTAACTCTAGGTATAATGCTGCTAGACAGAATAGTCCCTTTTCCATACTATTTGGATTTAATGTACATCTTGGCGTATCGATACTTCCATACCCCATTAATGCATATGTACCCGCAAATGAACGTCATGAGGTAACATCCAAAAACCTATATGACGCCAAGAAGACTCAAGCATCTCAAGCGAACAAACGACTACCCAATACAGCCAAATTCCCAGTCGGACAACAGGTTATGCTTTCCTCAAAAAATATCAACCTATCGAATGTTTCACCCAAGGTCAAACGAAAATGGCTAGGCCCATTTCCCATTATTTCTAGTAATCGGAAACGCAATAACTATAGCCTAGACCTATCCAGTCAACCTGACCTCCACCTCATATATAATACTTTTCATATCAGCAAACTTAAACCCTATTATGAAAACAATCCTACCCAGTTCCCTCACAGACAATCTCAGGAACCAGGACCAATTCAAGACGATCGTTATGAAGTTGAAAAGGTATTAGAATTCAGAACAGCTCCTCGAACTGGAGAAAGACAATATAAGGTCAGATGGCTAGAATACGCTCCTAAACATGATTCCTGGGTAAATGCCAAGGATATCACTACCGAAATTCTTCAAGACTTCTGGATGACCGGAAGTATGGAAGACATATTCAAGAGACGTCATAGGACTAAAGGAAAACAAGGACCACGAACCAGAGATGAGACCCGAGCTCTCATCCAACAAGAACGAGATAGAATCATGAGTCAAGGAAACACTAAGGATATTCACGTTAATGCTAATGTATTAACAATGCATCAAATCTTAGGACGTATGGAAACCAATATGGCAGAGCGAAGGAAGTAAGGATAGGAAATCCTTCTATGTGGGGAAGTGTAATGGAGAACGTTATCTCATTTCTTATATAATTGATTATATACTTTTGTATTTCCTATATTACTACTATCTCATGTAACTAAGCCTCTTGGTTGAAGGACTAGCCTTCTACCACCTCCTATTGCTTCATAAGCGTCTATAGCACGCGGAATCTGCCATGGGAAGTTCCATGGCACTTGCCATATGAAGACACCCTCATTATGGCCTCGTGACCTCTGTTTAAAGGCGTGTGACTCATTACTATGGCCACATGACCATCGTTTAAGGCGTGTGACTCATTACTATGGCCACATGACCCCTTTTGTATAGCGCACCACCTTCTGGTGTGCCACCCTTTATTGTATTTATTTCCTTAGTCATCAGATCTCAGAGGAGTATAAATAGGCCGCTGGATTCCCTCTGGAATCCACAAGAAGACAAGAAGCAACCAAGCAAGCCTTCAGAGCAAGCAAGCCTATATTCCAATCAGATCAAGATCATATAGCTTAGATAGCACAAATCATATAAGATAGATTACACCAGTTAATTACTGTTCCCTTCGGGAACGTCCCACATAGTAATCTCCCTACCCTTCTGAGGTCTTACCTCAGCAGAACCGTAATACACAAACATCCATGCCTACGGATATAGATTGTATAAACGGTACCGAATGAATACTGTCTAGTACCATTCATTACACTGGAGCTCCAGTGACTAGGAGGCCTAGGCATGACAACCGGCAAAATTAATACAGGAAACAACAACAAAAGTAATGACAAGGATTCCAACTCTAAATTACAAGAAGAATGAGAAGAGCAAGAAGAATGAGACTCGGACAGGCCCCTCCATATGACTCTCAAAAGACACAACATCATTCTATTAGGTGAAGCTTCCTTGAGTATTGCTAGTGGAATAAGGCGACTAAATCCTGCGTATTCTCCAAGTCCTCTGCAGGTTGCTAAGTAGCCTCCTCGTCCCCTACCTATTTGACCTTATACTGCAGATGCCCATACCTCTTCCGCGAGTCCAGCACTTCCTCCACCTCCCATTCCTCTTTACCTTCGATAACCACTGGAAGGGGTGGGGGGTGTTTCTGTCCTAGGAGAGGGTCATCCGCAGTAGGCTCGATCTCGGAGACATGAATGACGGGATAGTGCTTGATATCCTTAGGGAACTTCAGCCAGTAAGCATGAGTGCCCACGCTCCCTAATATCTCGTATGGACCTAAGAACTTATGATCCAGTTTGCATGACAGTCATTCCGTGTGGAAATGGTGACTAGAAAGCCACACCTTATCTCCTGGCTGATATCTCGGGGCTGGCAACCTGGATCTATTTGCGTATTCAGCCTGCCTAGCTTAGGCATAAGCCAACTCGGTTTTCAAGGTTTGGTGGAGTTCAGCAATCCCACTTGCGAACTCCTTAGCTGGGGGATGGGCTTTCTGCGGGGGTGCTAGAGCATCCATGAACCAGGGGTGCTAACCGTAATTGGCTAGGAATGGAGATGCTTTCAAGGACTCTGAGAACTAATTGTTTGCGGCGATCTCACAAGTTGCCAGTAAGGACACTTAGTTATCTTACTGGTGGTTGACATAGGCCTGCAGATATTGTTCCATAATAGTATTCATCCTTTCTGATTGGCTATCGGTCTGGGGGTGGTAGGCTGTTGAGAGGCTTATCTTAATCCCCAAAAGCTTGCAGAATACTTTCTAGAATTCTGAGGTGAACTGAGGCCCTTAGTTGGATACAATAGATTCGGGGAGGCTATAATACCGTAACACATTGGTAAGGTAGAGTTTGGCTAGCTCTGGAGCGGAGCAGGTATCCCGGCAAGGTATCATATGCCTCATTTTCGTCAGCCAATCCACCATCATCAGAATGGCATTGAATCCCGAGTCCTCCAGCAACCCGGTTATGAAGTCCATAGTCAGTTGTTGCCAGGGCCGATCGGGGATTTTCAGGGGCTTCAGGGTACCATAAGGAGCATGGCAGGTAGGTTTTGCATGCTTGCAGACATGGCAATTCTGTATGTACCACTCTACCTCCTTCCATTGGTCAGTCCACGTATATTGCCTAGAAAGTAACTCTAACGTCTTAGCCACTCTAGGGTGGCCTGTGGCCAGGGTGTCATGGTGCTCCTTGATCAGTCTCAAGCGTAGTTTACTGTCCGTGGGTACATAGAGGCAGTCAAGGTGATAAAGGAGACCATCCTGGGTTGTAGACTCGGCTAGGGAAATCTTGGTATGGTGGCGCTGTCCAGATTCCATCACAGCGATTATCTCTTTGGCCAGGGTGTCTTTCCTACATGCCCTTTTCACCTGCTGTCAGAGATCACTTCCAGTGTCTCCATTGGCCTCGACATCTCATAATATCAGCCTCAATATCCATGATATCAGCCTCGATATCCATAATATCAGCCTCGACATCCATGATATCAGCCTCGACATCTTCAGCCCCAGCCAGAATGTTGGCGGCTAGGTCAAGATTTTCTGGCTTTAGTACCACCTAGTTCTAGTACTTCAGCCTTTCATCCCCTCCTTTAGGGAGATCACCTGATCTCCTGGTCAGCACATCTGGTTTCCTACCTGCCTTTTCCAGCCGGTATTTGATCTTGAAGTTGAACTGAGATAAGAACTCTGACCACCTAGCTTGCCGTCAGTTCAGTAGCTTAGTGGTGGTGAAATACTCAAGGTTCTTATAGTAATCAGACAACACCTCGATAATCTCCTTGGCTGACTCTAAGTGAGGCCTCCATTCTTCAAAAGCTCGAACAATGACCATCAACTCCTTATTATAGATCTCATAATTACACTCCGCCAGGGAGTGCTTTTTGGAGAAATAGGCTACTGGGTGAAGAACTCCATTGATATACTAGGATAGGATTCTGGTGGAAATGTAGTCAGAGGCGTCCGTTTCTACGATATACTTACTGTCAGAGTCGAAGTGGGTTAGGATGGGTGCTGAACAGAAGGCTTCCTTAAGGTTCTCGAATGCTGATTGGGCTACAGGGTTCCAGTGGAATTGCTTATTCTTTTCCAGACCCTTCGTTTTTGTCAGTACTGTCAAGGGTACCACGATCTTTGAATAACCTAAGATGAACCGGCGGTAGAAATTGGTAAAGCCTAAGAAAGCCTGTACGTCCTTAAGGTTGGCAGGGGTTTTCCAATCCTAGATTGCAGCGACTTTGGCATGGTCCATTCTGATACCATCCGTAGTTATTATTAGGCCTAGGTACTTCACCTCTTGGACATGGAATTCGCATTTTTCTGGTTTGAGGTATAACCCAGCTCATTCTAGCTTCTCTAGTACTTGCCGGACATGGATCTTGTATTCCGCTAGGGTATCTGAGTAGATGAGGATATCGTCTAGGTAGGCTGTGCAGAACACATCCAGAAAGTCCCGTAAGGTGTCATTGATAAAGTGCTGGAAGGAGGCAGGGGCATTGGTCAGGCCAAAGGGCATAATGTTATATTCGAAGTGGCCATAACGTGTCTGGAAGGCTGTTTTCCACTCCTCCCCTTCGGCGATCCGTACTAGGTTGCATGCCCATCGCAAGTCCAATTTGGTGAACCATTTTGCCTTGGAAAGCTTGGCTAATGTCTCCTGGATCAGAGGTAAGGGGTACCTGTTTTTGACCGTTATCTCGTTTAGGCCCTGGTAATCGATACACAACCAGAGAGAGCTGTCCGATTTCTTCACGAATAGCACTAGAGCACCCGCTGGTAAGGAGCTATGGCGAATAAAGCTCTTGTTGAGATTTTCCTCCAAGTATTTCTTCAAAGTTTCCAGCTCTAACTAGGATATTCTATAGAGGGGCCCATAGGGGGGAGTCTTACCCTCTATCAGCGGAATAGTGTGGTCATATGGCTGGTGGGGTATGAGCTTTTCTGCGGCCTTCTCCGAGAATAGCTCGATAAATTCATGGTATTTGTCTGGGACCATGGACTTCTACTCCTCCTTAGACCTTGTCTTGTTAATCTCCAGGTTAACCTCATGTATGGACAGGGTGTGAGCCTTTAGCTTGTACCTCCTGGTGAGGTAAACGAAAGCCCCTGCTCTGATAAAGCTAACATTCAGAGGTTTTGGAGGTGGTACAATAGAGGGAATTGGGGAAACAAGGGGATTGGCATCGATGTGTGACTGCCGAGGTACCACTTGGGTTGGGTGGGTTATTGGGGGTGGCAAGGCATACAGCCTAGTAATAGTAGCCTTTGGATTTCCGCAGTGTTTTTGGCAATACTGGCTATTGAACTGCAGGGTGTAAGAGCCAAAGCTGACTGATACATCATGCATTCTGAGCCAGGGGATTCCGAGGACAATTGAGTATTTTAGCTTAGTGACAAATATAGGGAGGTTGGCTTCGGAGTGATCCCCTACTAGGGCAGACAAGCATGCAATATCGGTGATATCTCTGGAGGAGATGGGTCGACCATCAATGACATCTAGGACACCAGGGGTTTTGAGCTTGGATATGGATATAGAGAATTTACTGATAAAGGCTTAGTCAATGAATGCAATTCCTAAAGCTCCGCAATCTATAAGTGCTGACGTATTGATTGTTCTATTATTGATTCTGAGGGAGATAGAT
This sequence comes from Terfezia claveryi, assembly GCA_015179025.1. NCBI lineage: Eukaryota > Fungi > Ascomycota > Pezizomycetes > Pezizales > Pezizaceae > Terfezia > Terfezia claveryi. The sequence goes on along the minus strand of WHUX01000246.1, from coordinate 40,346 downwards.
ACAATAAAATGCTCACTGAACAAGCGAAATTCATCAATAGCAGAAGAAACAGAAAATACAGACAAAGACAAATGGCCTGGGGCAGGTCCCTTGCTAGTGTCAGTAATTAGGCAAGGGACAGGGCTTTTCCTAACTTGTCAACCTCCTCGATCCAAGGTACTGGAGTGTTGGAAATGGCGTGGATGACCAGGGTATGGGCTTTCCGAAGGGGACAGGCTACGATAAAATGATTAGCCTTCTCGCACGCAATACACAAGCCTTTATCCCTGTGCCTGTCCCGTTCCTCCTGCATCAATCGAGGCCTTCCCAAGGACAAATCCATAGAGGCGGGCCCTACTGGCACCAGCGAAGGATGTGTCAGTTTGTTGGCCAGGGTCATGGTTATTGCGGAAGATTGGGCTGGCTTCAGCTGCTACTGCTGTTGTGCTGGGCGGGTGGTTGGTCGGAAGGCCAGTCAGTGGCATAACCTGGCCATTTGTTGCTTTACCATGAAGGCCTGGTCGATCAATTCCTCGAGGGTATCAACCATAGGGAGGGTAACCATGGCTTGTTGGAGCTTATCACTGAGCCCCTCCTGGAATTGCTCAAACTTAGCCTGGTCATTCCACCTTACCTCTGCAGCCAGCCTCAAGAACTCTATAACGTAAGTAGATAGCTCTGAGTTGTGCTGTCTCAGTGCCCAGAGCACTCGACTGGCCGTCCCCACTACATTAGGATCTCCGAACACCCTATCCAGGATTGTGAAAAGGGCCGAGATATTGTTGAGCTTAATCTCAGTTTCAAGGAAGTATGGCTGGATCTGGTCACAAGCTTTCCCCTCCAGCAAGGCGAAAACGTATGACAGTCGATGTTGTTCCAACGGGAACCTAGCAGAATCCCTGTTAAGCTTGAGGTTGACTGTATTCTAGAAGGCTCATAGATGAGCTCAGTCCCCATTAAACTTAGGGGGTGTTAGAATGCTTTTGGTCTTGTTGCTACTAGCTGCTGTTGGTATTGTAAAGTTCTCTAGGGCATGGCTGAGGTTTTGGACTGTAGTCCATTCGTTGGCTAGAGCAAGGTTCACATGGTCGAGATCTATCTAGAGGACCATAATCTTTACGTCGGCGGATCTCAGCTTTCGTTTGGCTACAGCCAGGCTGTTGCCGAGTTTGGCCACGATAGCATCTATAGCCTTGAAGATATCGATGATTTCTCGATGATAAGTATTCAATTCATTCAGGCCTGAGGGTATAGGGGAGCTTCTCCAGGTCTGGAACCTGACGGCGGGTGGTGGGAGAGCTGCTCCTAACATGACTGCATACCAGTTGGTCCAAAGGATCCAACATAGTGTAATGACGGCTCTGGGGACAAGCCGACCAAGGGGTACGCCGGGGCGAGGACAGAAACAAGGTGAGACACACGTAGGAGTACTATGTATGTGATCAGGAGAAAGGCTAGGAGCAAGGTAAGGGCAGGGCTAGGGTAACACATACGTAGAAATGCTACATGTGTGACTGGGGAAGGCTGGGACAGGGGACAAGGGCAAGAGGCAAGAGACATACGGAAGTGGTTGCCACATATGTCAGAAGGAGGCAGCTGTTGGTGCAGAGCTGTTTCACAAGACAAGGAGGTGCACAAGGGAGGTGCACGAGCACTGGGAGAAGCAAGGTCCTGTATCAGGTATACAAGACATTAGATAGGGATCCAATGAGAGGGCAGAGAAATGAAGATTTATATACATGATTCCAGGCCAAGGCTATGAGAGGAATAAGCTTCCCAAGATTCCCATTTCGGAAGCTAAGATAACAATCACCTATCAACGACACCCAAACAAGCCTGTTCGAGTATTAAAACAGCATGACATCCGAACAAGCCTGTTCAAGTGTCAAATCAAGACTAAGAACATGGTTGTGACAATACCAGAATATGTTATTGGGGTAGAGGCCAGCTAATTTCCGAGCGGAGCAGGTGTCCTAGCAAGGTATAACATGCCTCATCTTTATCAGTTGGTCTACTACTATCAGAATAGTATTAAATTCTAAGTCCTCTGGCAATCCAGTTTCAAAGTCCATGGTCAAGTGTTGCCAGAGTTAATCAGAAATCTCTAGGGGCTTCCAAGTTCCGTAGGGGGCATGATGAGTAGACTTCGATTATTTATAGGTATAGCAGTTCCATACATACATTTCTATGTCTTTCCACTGATCTATCTAAGTATATTGCCTAGCCAGCAGCTCTAGAGTTTTAGCTACTTCAGGATGGCCCACGGCTAGAGCGTTTTATGATGTTCCTTGATTAGTTGTATCTACAGCTCCCTTTGAGGTACATAAAGTCAGTCTAGGTAGTATAGAAGGCCATCCTAGGTAGTGTATTCAGCTAGAGAAATCTTAGTATGACGATGCTATCCAGATTCTACTATAGCAATTATATTCTTGACTAGGGGGTCCTCCATATATGCCTGTTGTATCTGCAGAAGGAGATCAGCTTCAGAGTCTGCTCCAGCTTCAGCATTAGTATTAGCATCAGTGTTAGCATCAGTATCAGCAAGAGTATTGGCCGCCAGGTTAAGATTTTCAGGTTTCAGTACTACCTGATTCTAGTACTTCAGTCTTTTATCCCCCCCTTTTAGAGAGATTTCCTGATCTCCTGGTTAGTGCATCCAACTTACTCCTAGCCTTTCTAGACCGATACTTAATCTTGAAGTTGAACTGAGATAAGAACTCAAACTACCTAGCCTACCATCAGTTAAGCAGCTTGGTGGTGGTGAAATACTCAAGGTTCTTATGATCGGACAACACCTCGATAATCCCCTTGATTGACTTCAGATGTAGCCTCCACTCCTAGAATACTTGCATGATGACCATTAGCTCTTTGTCATAAATCTCGTAATTGCACTTAGCTAGGAAGTGCTTTTTGAGAAGTATACTACTAGGTAGAGGATTCTATTAACATACTAAGACAAAATTTCTATGGAGATATAGTCAGAAGCATCGGTTTCTACAATGTACTCACTATTGGGGTTGAAATAAGCCAGGATTGGTACTGAGCGGAAGGCTTCCTTAAGCTTCTCGAAGGCCAATTGGGCTTTTGGATTCTAGTGGAAAGCTCTTTTTATTAGGTGTGAGCCAGCTTCTACCTTCATTTTCATCAAGGCTGTTAGAGGTACTATGATCCTTAAGTATCTCAGAATGAATTGATGATAGAAGTAGGTAAATTCTAGAAAAGCTTATATATCCTTCAAGTTGGCTGGGGTTTCCTACTCCTGAATTACAACAACTTTGATAGGGTCCATCATGATACCTTCCATAGTTATAATCAAGCCTAAGTACTTTACCTCTTGAATGTGGAATTCATATTTTTCAGGCTTAAGGTACAGCCCAGCCTGCTCTAGCTTCTCCAAAACCTGCCTGATATAGATCTTGTATTCTACTAGGGAATTCAAGTAAATGAGAATATCATTCAGGTATGTTGTGCAGAATATATTCAAGAAGTCTTGTAGGGTGTCATTGATAAAGTGCTGGAATGATGCCAGAGTATTGGTCAACCCAAAAGGCATGACATTGTACTTGAAATGGCCATATCATGTCCAGAAGGCAGTTTTCCACTCCTCCCCTTTAGTGATCTACACTAGGTTGGATGCCCCTCTCAGATCCAATTTGGTGAACTACATCACCTTGGAAAGCCTAGCTAATATCTCCTGAATTAGAGGTAAGGGATACCTGTTCTTATGAAACGAGGGCTCAGGGGATAAGGCGGCCAAGGGGTACGCTGGAGTAAGGGCAAGGCTAGGGTAACATATACGTAGGAACGCTACATGTGTGACTAGAGGAGAGGCTAGGACGGGGGCAAGGGCAAGGGTGAGAGAGGCAGAGGGCAAGGGACACGAGACATGCGGAGGCAGTTGCTGCGTGTGTCAAGGGAGGCAGCTATACTGCAGAGTTGTTTGTACGAGACAAGGATGTACACAAGGGAGGTGCACAAGCGCTGGGAGAAGCAAGGTCCTATATTGGGTATACAAGACATTGGATGGGGATCCAATGACAGTACGAGGGACAGGCTCTATATACACATAACTCGGTCAGGGCAATGGGGGAAATAAGCTTCCCTATCTCGGAAGCTAAGCAAGGTAACAATAATACAATAACCCATTACCTGCGTCGCAGGTGATGCTGAGGGCAACACTAATGATAACCTATCACCTGCAATCACAAGTGATGACAAAAACAACAATGGCAATGACCCATCACCTGCGATCACAGATGATGATAACTGAATACACGGTTGTTATACTATCCCCCCCTTAGGCTAGAGCTCCAGCGACTAGGAGGCCTAGGCATAATAACCAGCAAAATCAATACAGAAAACAACAACAACAACAACAACAAGAGCAAGGACAAGAACCCTAACTCTGAACAACAACAAGAATAGAAAAAACAACAAGGATGTAAAGTCATGACCTCAGTCGACTGGGCGAGGCTTCCTGAGCTATTGCTGGTTGAACAGGGTAACCAAATCCTGCGCATTCTCTAAGTTCTCTGCAGGTTACCAGATAGTCTCCTCGTCCCCTACCCACTTGACCTTATACTGAACTTGCCCATAGTGTTTTCTGGAGTCCAGTACCTCCTCAACCTCCTACTCCTCTTCACCTACAATTACTATGGGAGGGGGTGGGGGGTGCTTTTGCCCGGGGAGGGGATCGTTGGTGGCTAGTTCAATCTCCAAGACGTGAACAACCGGATAGCATTTGATATCTTTAGGGAACTTCAACCAGTAGATGTGAGTGCCCATATTCCCTAATACCTCATATAGCTCCAGGAACTTATGATCCAGCTTACGAGAAGGCCGTTCTGTCCGGAAGTGCCAACTAGAGAGCCACACCTTGTCTCCTAGCTGGTATCTGGGGGCTAGCAGTTGTGATCCGTTGGCGTACTCAACTTGCCTGGCTTGCGCATATCCTATTGAAAGGTTACTATAAGCAGAGGTATCGCAGTAGTAATTATGGAGGTAGTAGCAGTGGACAGTAGTACTATTAAGCAGAGAGTGAGAGCGAGCAGAAGTGCGAGAGAGCAGATGGTTGAACTATATCGAAAGTAGACAGTCTATTGAGTCTAATCGAGAAGTGTATAGAACTAGATACAGGAGTAGGAAACTCATATATAATGGTACAAGTTGAGGGTAAAGATCTAGTAAGGAAGTCTAAGTTACATAACCTAAGAATAGTATATCATGCACATGTGAATGAAGAAATACATAGAGGTATGCGACTGAGACAGTAATATGAGTCAACAAATATAACAGAAAGTCATAGAAGATGTGATCGTTGAGTCATAACAACTGAGACAAGTAAGCAGTAACCTTAAGTAGTAAAGCAGCATCATGCAACGATAATAGATACTAAGTTAGGAAAGTAAGCAAAGATAATAAGGACATATGAAACAACATGTGAACACATGTGAAAGAAATAATACAGAAGTCCTTAATCAGGTAGCAAGTGTCCATATTGGGTATCAGCATGATGTGAAAGTAATCGTAAGAGAGAATGATATATTGTATGGAAATACTTAACTATATCGAAAGAAAATGATTATATTCAACACCCCTTCTCACTTGTTATCCTATGATTAATCCTTTGAGATAAGAGAACCGTGGACCAAGAAAGGCCTTTGTGCATATGTCTGCTGGATTGTGTTCACTAGGAATATGCAACAGCGTGATAGTGCCAAGTTAATGAGTTCGCGGATGAAGTGGTAAGCAACATCAATATGCTTTGACTTATCAGAGATTCGAGGATTATGAGACAGGTCGATAGAGCCGTTATTGTCACAAGAGAGGGCAAAAGGAATATCTTTGATAGAGAGCTCACTTAGTGCATTCTGAAGCCAAATTTGTTGTTTAGTAGCAGTAGAACCAGCAATGTATTCTGCTTCGATAGTGGAGGTTGTCACGTATTTTTGTTTTTGTGATCTCTAGCAGATAGTACAAGAGGCAAGCTTGAAGATATATCCTAAGGTCGACTGTCGAGTGTTACAACATCTAGCAAAGTCTCAATCAGTAAATCCTTCGAGTGAAAGAGGTTGTCCGAGTTTGTAGGTCAAGGTAAGATTGCGAGTACCCTTAAGGTAGCGTAGGACTCATTTAACTGCTCCGAGGTGATCCTTCAATGGTTTGTGAGAGAATTGTCAGAGAAGAGTTACAGAGTAAGCTAGGTCAGGACATGTTCCAATAACTGAATACATGAGTGATCTAACGATTTGTTGATAGAGGGAGATGTCGGTAACCTCATCTTTATCTGTGCATTGTTGAAGAGTATGGTTGAGTCAAGAGGAAGAGTGACGGGGTTGCATTCCATCATACCGAAACGTTCGAGGATCTTGTCGATATAGGAGGATTGGAATAGTATGATACTGTGCTTGGAGTACTCAATTCAAATTCCTAGAAGCCAATATAAGTTACCCATATCAGTTAACTTAAACTCTCATTTGAGTGACTGTTTTGTAGACTTCATAATGGCTGATTCTTTATATCCGAATAAAGTAATGTCGTCAACATAAAGGGTGGGTATAATTGTGCCAGACTTATGGACGAAGACGCAGGGGTCAAAGGCACAAGCAGAGAAACCTATTGTCAGGAGGAAAGATGTTAATCGTCCATACTACTGACAGGAGATAGCTTTAGTCTGTAGATGGATCGGTTAAATTTAGCACACATGCCGTCAATCCGGGTGCCTTCCGGGAGTTGTATGTAAATAATTTCGTTCAAAGAGCCATAAAGAAAGACTGCTTTGATATCCATTTGTTGAGGTTCCTATTGAAAGTGGGCAGATAAAGTGATAAGGAGGCGGAGAGAGTCATATCGGACAACAGGAGAAAAGATTTCATCGAAGTCTATACCGAGTTGTTGAGAGAAACCTTGAGCAACTAGACGAGCCTTGTACCAATCGATATTCCCATTAGCATCTCACTTAATCTTAAATACCCACTTGCTTCCAATAATATTCCTATCCTGTAGTGTTGGAACTACTTTCTAAACATCTTGATCCTTCATAGGTTCTAACTCGTCGTTCATAGCCTTTCTCCATTTTTCTTCATCAGGTGAGTTAACAGCTTGTTTAAAGGTTCGAGGTTTATTACCATGTTGTAAGACTAAAGTGATCAACACTTTATCTTCTTCGTTATCCTCATCAAAGACTTCGGGTGGGTCTTCGATTAATCTAGAACGACTATCAAACTGTATCTTTGTACCAATTATGGGGATGATAGGAGCTTGTGCAGTTCCGAATTTGATTGGTTTAAAAACAGCTCGACCTGCCTTGGTAATGGTTGTAGGTCTAACTATTTTTCCACTAACGATTCGGGTAAAGTTTCCATTGTTGGAGTCATCGGGTAAAGTTTCCATCATTGGAGTCATCGGGTAAAGATTGTCGAAGGTCTTGAGGAAGTGAAGTAAGTGGTGAATATTCATCTCGATTTTGAGGTGGAGGAGGTAAGTGAACTTGTGGAGTTGGTTTAGATATAGGTCTAGGAGCTGGTGGAGGAGGTGATGATATTGCAGTTGATGTTGGAGGAATAGGAGGTAAGGAAGTAGTTTTGTCCGATATTGTTTCAGTTGGATAGGAAAGAGTCATACCAAGGAACCATGCTTTATGAACGAGTGAGTGTCCCTTAAAATACTATTCTTCTGCTTGTTTTGGATTTTGTATACACTATTGTTGCCAGAAATATTCGTTTGGGAATTCTGAGCTAGTGTATGGGATTACTTCAAGTGGAGAAGTAGGAAGAGAAGCAGTATTCATAGTTGGTGACCGTGATGGATTAGTCGAGTTAGATGTAGGTGGAGGTACCCCTTCTGGAGTTGTACTCAGTGCGAAAATGACATCTTGTGCTCGAACTGTATAAGTATACTTTCTAGAAGGTACATGGACCTTATAGATAGCTGTGCTATTAGTATAGCCAATGAATATACCTTTCTCAGCCCGTGGTAGGATTTTACTGCCTGCAGGTCATTGTTCCTCAGGTATGTGTATATAACATTCCTTATCGAAGGGTTGAAGGTAAGAGATGGTAGGTTTATTACCGTGAAAGACCTCGTAGGGAGTCTTCCCTTTGACAGTACTATGAGGTAACCGATTTCGGAGATAGGTCGAAGTTGAGCATACTTCAGCCCAGAATCTTTTGTCCATATTTGTCAATATAGCCCTCATCATGTTCTGTATTATTCAGTTGAAGCGTTCAGCTACACCATTAGATTCATGAGAGTAAGGGGGCGTTAGTTCATGCACGATGCCTTTTGACTTAAACAACTGTTCAAGATCTTTGTTAATATACTCTCCACCATTATCAGTACAAAACCGTTTAACATAGTGTGATGTTTGCTTTTCAACCAAGGTAACAAAGTCTTAGATTAATTTGATTGAGTCGGATTTCTGTTTAAGGAAGTAGATCCAAGAAGTACGAGAGTAGTCATCGATAAGTGTGATGAAGTAGCTTGCTCCACCAAAAGAGGGTGTGGGGAGTTTACCACTAAGATCTGAGTGAATAAGTTTGAGAATATTGGAGGCACGAGATATTGTAGACTTAGGGACAGAGTGAGTAGATTTGTTGAGTATGCATGGCTTGCAGTGATAGTTATCAGGAGGTGTTGGGAGAATATCACCATCAGAGTAGAGTTCTTTATGCTTGAGGACAGTAATGGCTTGATGACCGAATAACTAATACCAGTTATCGATTGTTTTTCGAGAGGAGGAAACCAATGCCTTTTTATTTAACTCAATAATAAACGGGAGACTTCCAACAAATTCTACCATAAATAATACAGAATCATTGCCTTTCTTTGTAACATAAAACCTGGAGTCCGTAGAAAAAGTGGAAAGATGAGATCGAACAGCATTCCAAGAAAACAGTGAGTAACCAAGAGAAGGAACATATCGAATATTAACAAGACGAACAGTGGAAGTAGGGCCATTAGGGAGTAGATAGTTAAGAAGGACTGTCCCTTTTCCATTAGCTTCGAGGAGATTATTGCCAGCTCCTTCTACAGTTCCACTATCCTCTGAAAAGTTCTCGAAGTGTCCTATGTCGTTGGTCATGTGAGCACTGCATGCTGTATAGAATTTTCAGATAGTTTTTCGGGATGGGTTACTGACGCTAAAACCTCGTCCTTGGAGCTACCAGAGCTACTAATGATAAGTGCCTGTTCCTTCTTGTCTTCCTTCTTTTTATCCTTCTTCTTATCCTCGTTTGACTTCTTCAACTTCTGGCACTTCTGCTATGTATGACCTGTGTATTTACCGAGTTGATGCTTCTTGCAATAGGTGCATTCCATATCGGAGTCCTTATTCTGTTGTTGTGATTGCTGCTGTTGAGGCTTGCCTTTCTTTTTGAAGGAGGCAGAGAGAGCAGTATCCCGTTTTTTGATTTCGGAACCAACAGAAAGAAGTTGTAATTTTGCATTGGCATATGTAAGGTCAGACTTAGTTAAGAGATTGTTGACTATATTAAAGTGATGTTTAACGAGGAAGGAGAGAAGGATGTCCCGTTTGGCTTCATCCTTGTCAAGGAAAGTGCGGAGGAATTTGCAATACTCATCTGAAGAGCCAGTAAAAGAGTAAAGTCGAGACCACTCAGTCTTATATTGCTTAATGAAGTCAGTGAAGAAAGTAGTAGGAGTGTAGGTTGAGGCTAAGGTGAAGAGTGTGTGCAGTTGATGTACGAAAGAAAATGGAGTATCATAGTAATACTGGTCTTTGAGATGAGTCCAGATTTCATGTGGTGAATCAAACTTAGAGACGACCTTCAGTATAGGTTTGCTGATAACCTGTATTAGCATAAGGATAGCTTGATTTTCCATAGCTGCGAAGAGTTCTTTCTCTTCTTGTGTCGCATCTGTCGCAGGTTTAAGTCCTTCAATAATGAGTTCCTTACAATATATGCCTCTCATAATTATCTTGACAGTATTAGCCCAGTCTTCGTAGTTGTCTTTGCCGGTAAGTGACTCAATATTATCGAGTTTGACTAGAATAGGCTTGAAGTCTTTCGGTAGTCGGAAGATAGAAGGTACAGCCTTTCCTTAACCGCCAGAACTAGAACCTGAACTGGATGCCATTATATAGATATGTATGGGAGGGAAGGTGAATGTGAGAAAGTTATCGAGTTGTCCTGAGCTATTCCGGGCTCATAACCTATTGAAAGGTTACTATGAGCGGAGGTATCATGGTAGTAATTACGGAGGTAGTAGCGGTGGACAGTAGTGCTATTAAGCAGAGAGTGAGAGTGAGTAGAAGTGCGAGAGAGCAGATGGTTGAACTATGTCGAAAGTAGACAGTCTATTGAGTCTAATCGAGAAGTGTGTAGAACTAGATACAGGAGTAGGAAACTCATATATAATGGTACAAGTTGAGGGTAAAGATCTAGTAAGGAAGTCTAAGTTACATAACCTAAGAATAGTATATCGTGCACATGTGAATGAAGAAATACATAGAGGTGTGTGACTGAGACAGTAATATGAGTTAACAAATATAACAGAAAGTCATAGAAGATATGATCATTGAGTCATAACAACTGAGACAAGTATGCAGTAACCTTAAGTAGTAAAGCAGCATCATGCAACGATAATAGATACTAAGTTAGGAAAGTAAGCAAAGATAATAAGGACATGTGAAACGATATGTGAACACATGTAAAAGAAATAATACAGAAGTCCTTAATTGGGTAGCAAGTGTCCATATTGGGTATCAGCATGATGTGAAAGTAATCGTAAGAGAGAACGATGTATTGTATGGAAATACTTAACTATATCGAAAGAAAATAATTATTTTCAACATATTCCAGCTCTGCTTTCAGGGTAGAGTGGAGCTTAATGAGTCCAGCTGCGAACTCCTGGGCTGGGGTATCATTTCTGGCCTTCTATAGGGACGCCAGGGCATCTACGAACCGGAGGTGCCAACCATAGTTTGCCAGGAAGGGGGATGTTTTCAATAATTCTGAGAACTGGTTGTTGGTGGCGAATTCGTAGGTTGCCAACAATGAAACCCAGTTGTCCTGCTGGTAATCAACAAAGGCCCGCAGGTATTGCTCCATAATGGCATTCATCCTCTCCAATTGGCCGTCCGTCTGGGGCTGATATGCCATTGACAAACATACTTTGATCCCCAGAAGCTACATCAGCAAAAAATAATGTTCGTCAGGACATACAACCAAGCGTCCAGATGCGAGTTTGCGTCCTGTACGTCCTGTGCGTCTGGACGCACTAGAATGTTGTCCCCTCACCTGTAACGCAATACCAATGCTGGGCAGTTGCTCTCGCATCTGGACGCACTGGAACATTGCCCCCTCGCCTGGAACGCAACACCAATGCTAGGCAGTTGATCTCGCATCTGGAACGCAATGGGATGTTGCCCCCATGCCTGGGACCCAAGCATACATGCAACCTTTGTTTCGATGCACTTGGTGGGTAAACACAAACTACTTACAGCTTGCATCTGCTACATACTTACACCAGCCAGCTATGTAGCCGGGTTTGCAACCTTTGAATATGCATGCAGCAGAAATATTCATTGTATTCGCCAATTATTATATACACAGAGAGGTATTTAGCAATAGATATGTACACGGAACATGTGTGTAGCAACACTCGCTCTAACCCTTGGCCTAAGCTTCGCTATAACTCTGGTTGTATCCATCGCTCTAACTCTCGCTCTAATGCTCACTCTAATTCACACTCTACTAATGCTCGCTCTAATTCTCACTCTAATACTATCTAATAATCCTCGCTGTAATATGCTGGGAATAAAGAGCAAAGGGAAAAAGCGCGGGGAAGGGAAGTATATATACAGGAAAACTATAGTTGCCAAGGCCGACTGCTAAGGCCGACAATTTAGACTTTCCGAAGACAATAGGATAGGGGATAATAAGAGCAGTGGCACGATAGTCATCAATGGCGCTCAGCCCCCCTTTCGCATGCGGGTGCTGTACTACACAATGCCTGGCCTGGTAATAGTCATATTGGGAAATCGTAGTCATGGTACTGCGAACAAGACAAGTACTACGATATGTGCGGAGTTCACACTTTGTGATATATCCCGTAGGAATTCATACATTCACGGACATATATATATAAGTATCCGAAAGCACGAGTTTCTCGCATATATATATATTAGTCTCCAAAAGCACAAGTTTCTCGCATATATATATATAAGCCTGCGAATGTATGGATTTCTCACATATATATATAAGCCTGCGAATGTATAGATTTCTCACATATATATATATATATGTCCCAAAAGCATGAGTTTCTCGCATATATATATAAGCCTGCGAATGTATGGATTTCTCGCATATATATATATAAGTCTCCAAAAGCATGGGTTTCTCACATATATATATATAAGCCTGCGAATGTATGGATTTCTCGCATACATATATATAAGTCTGCGAATGCATGGATTTCTCGTATATATATATATATGTCTCCAAAAGTACGAGTTTCTCCCACATATATATATATGTCTCCAAAAGCGCGAGTTTCTCGCACATATATATATATGTCTCCAAAAGCATGAGTTTCTTGCACATATATATATATGTCTCCAAAAGCACGAGTTTCTCGCACATATATATATAAGTCTCTAAAAGCACCAGTTTCTCGCATATATATATAAGCCTGCGAATGTATGGATTTCTCGCATATATATATATAAGTCTCCAAAAGCACGAGTTTCTCACATATATATATATAAGCCTGCGAATGTATGGATTTGTCACATATATATATATATATGTCCCAAAAGCATGAGTTTCTCGCATATATATATAAGCCTGCGAATGTACGCATATATATATATAAGTCTCCAAAAGCACGAGTTTCTCGCATATATATATATAAGCCTGCGAATGTATGGATTTCTCGCATACATATATATAAGTCTGCGAATGCATGGATTTCTCGCATATATATATATATGTCTCCAAAAGCACAAGTTTGTCCCACATATATATATATATCTCCAAAAGCGCGAGTTTCTCGCACATATATATATATGTCTCCAAAAGCACTAGTTTCTCGCACATATATATATAAGTCTCCAAAAGCATGAGTGTCTCGCACATATATATATAAGTTTCCAAAAGCACAAGTTTCTCGCATATATATATATATAAGCCCACGAATGTATGGATTTCTCGCATATATATATATATATAAGCCCGCGAATGCATGGATTTCTCGCATATATATATATAAGCAGCGAGCACATGGGTTTCTCGCATATATATACTTATATAAGCCTGCGCATGCATGAATACCTACGGGATATATCACAAAGCGTGAACTCCGCACATATCGCAGTACTTGTCTCATTCGCAGTACCATGACTACAATTTCCCAATATGACTATTACCAGGCCAGGCATTTAGTAGTACGGCACCCGCATGCGAAAGAGGGACTGAGCGCCGTTGATCACTGTCATGCCACTTCTCTTATTATCCCCTATCTCATTGTCTTCGGAAAGTCTAAATTGTCAGCCTTAGCAGTCGGCCTTGAGAACTATGGTTTTCCTGTATATATACTTCCCTTCCCCACGTTTTTCTCTTTGCTCATTATTCCCAGCATATTACAGTGAGTATTAGAGAAAGCATTAGTGTGAGAATTAGAGCGAGCATTAGAGCGAGAGTTAGAGCGATGGATACAACGAGAGTTAGAGCGAGTGTTGCTGCACACATGTTCCGTGTACATATCTATTGCTAAATACCTCTCTGTGTATATAATAATTGGCGAATACAATAAATATTTCTGCTGCATGCATATTTAAAGGTTGCAAACCCGGCTACATAGCTGGCTGGTGTAAGCACGTAGCAGATGCAAGCTGTAAGCGGGTTGTGTTTCCCAGTGCATCCCAGGCGTGAGAGCAACTTCCCAGCATTGGTGTTGCATCCCAGGTGAGGGGGCAACGTTCTAGTGCGTCCCAAGCGCGGTGGCAACGTCCAAGTGCATCCCAAATGCGAGAGCAACTGCCTAGCATTGGTGTTGCGTCCCAGGCGTGTGAGTAACGTCACAGTGCATCCTAGACGCGAGCGCAACCGCCAAGAATTGGTGTTGCGTCCCAGGCGTATGAGCAACGTCCCAGTGCATCAGGATGCTGGCGCAACAAGCATTCGCGTCCTGATTTTGAGTTATCGTCTCGTGCGTTACATGTGTCTGATGCACAGGATGCAAATATTATTTTTGCTAATGTTGCAGAATGCTTTCCAAAAGTCTAAAGTAAACTGAGGGACATGATCTGACACAATGGATTCGGGAAGTCCATAATACTGGAACACGTTATTGAGGTAGAGGTTGGCCAACTCCTTGGCCGAACAGGTATCCCGACAAGGTACGATATGCCTCATCTTCATCAGCCGATCCACCACCATTAAGATGGCATTAAATCCTGAGTCTTCTGGCAATCCCGTCACGAAATCTATGGTCAGGTGCAGCCACGGCCGATCCGGGATATCCAGCGACTTTAGGGTACCATATGGGGCGTGGCGGATGGGCTTAGCATGCTTACAAATATAGTAGTTCCATACATACCACTCTACATCCTTCCACTAGTCGATCCATGTATATTTCCTAGCCAGCAATTCCAACGTTTTAGCCACTCCCGAGTGGCCTGCCACTGGGGTATCATGGTGTTCCTTGATCACTCGCAAGCGCAGCTCTCCTTCTGGCACATAGAGCCGTTCGAGATAGTAAAGGAGGCCTTCCTAGATGGTACACTCAGCCAAGGAGATCTTGGGGTAGTGGCGCTAGCCGGAATCTACTGTGGCAATGATTTCTTTGGCTAGGGGGTCATCCTCGTATGGCTGTCTTACCAGTTGTCAGAGGTCGGCTTCCCCATTAGCCTTAGCCTCAGCCTCAGCTTCCATATCAGCAAGGACATTGGCTGCCAAATCGAGGTTTTCAGGCTTCAATACCACCTGATTTTGGTATTTTAGCCTTTCATCCCCCCCTTTAGGGAGATCTCCTAATCTCCTAGTTAGTACGTCCGGTTTCCCACCAGCTTTTCCTGGCCGGTACTTGATTTTGAAGTTGAACTGGGACAGGAATTCTGAATACTTAGCCTGCCAGCGATTCAGCAGCTTGGTAGTTGTGAAGTATTCCAGGTTCTTGTGGTTGGAAAGGACCTCGATAACCCCCTTCGCTGACTCCAGGTGGGGCCTCCATTCCTCAAAAGCCCGCACAATGGCCATTAATTCCTTATCATAGATCTCGTAATTACATTCTGTCGGGGAGTGCTTTTTGGAGAAATAGGCAACTGGGTGGAGGACTCCTTTAACATACTGGGACAGGATTCCAGCGGAGATCTAGTCGGAGGTGTCTGTTTCCACGCTGCACTCGCTATCGGGGTCAAAATGAGTTAGGATTGGGGCTGAGCAGAAGGCTTCCTTGAGGTTCTGGAAGGCAGATTGGGCTTCTGGATTCCAGTCGAAGCGCCAGTCTTTTTTGGTCAGGGCAGTAAGGGGGGCTACGATCTTCGAATATTCCAGGATAAAACGCTGGTAAAAGTTGGCGAACCCTAGGAATGCCTGGATGTCCTTGAGGTTAGTAGGGGTTTCCTAATTCTGGATTGCCATGACTTTGGCAGGGTCCATCCTAATACCTTCTGTAGTTATTATCAAGCCCAGGTACTTCACCTCTTAGACATGGAATTCACATTTTTCGGGCTTAAGGTATAGCCCAGCCTGCTCCAGCTTCTTCAACACCTGCCTGACATGGACCTTGTGTTCTGCTAGGGAATCCGAGTATATGAGGATGTCATCTAGATAAGCTATGCAAAACACATCCAAGAAGTCCCATAGGGTGTTGTTAATAAAGTGCTGGAAAGAGGCTGGGTCATTGGTTAATCCGAAAGGCATGACATTGTACTCAAAATACCCATACCTGGTCCGAAAAGCTATCTTCCACTCTTCACCTTCCGCAATCTGTACCAGGTTATAGGCTGCTCTCAGATCCAGTTTGGTAAACTATTTTGCCTTAGATAGCCTTGCCAGGGTCTCCTAAATCAGAGGCAAGGGGTACCTGTTCTTCACCGTTATTTCATTTAGGCCACAATAGTCCACACACAACCAAAGGGATCCATCCGATTTCTTGACGAATAGCACGGGTGCACCAGCTGGGGATAAGCTATGATGAATAAAGCTCTTGTTGAGGTTTTCTTCCAAGTACTTCTTCAAGGCTTCCAGTTCCACTCGAGACATTCCATACAATGGTCCATAGGGGGGGGTTTTACCTTCCAGTAAGGGGATAGTGTGGTCATATGGCTGGTGAGGGGCAAGGTTTTCTGCGGCTTTCTCAGAGAATAGGTCTATGAACTCATGGTATTCGTCCGGAACCAGGGATTTCCATTCTCTCTTGGATCGCAGCTTGTTGATTTCTAGGTTGACTTTGTAGATTGACAGGGTATGGGCCTTCAGTTTGTACCTTTTAGTAAGGTAAGCAAAGGCCCTAGCTCTGATGAAGCTGACATTCAGGGGTTTTGGGGATGCGAGGGGGGCATAGGGAGCAGGGGAAATAGGGGAAACAGGGAGATTGGTGGCATTGATGTGCGCGGGCTGGTATACTACCTGAGTTGGATGGATTACAGGGGGCGGTAATGCACATAGACCAGTAACAGTGGCCTTCAGGTGTCCACAGTATCTTCTGCAGTAAGGGCTATTAAAATGCAAGGTATAGGAGCCAAAGCTGACTAATACATCATGCATCCTGAGCTAGGGGATTCCAAGGACAATTGGATACTTGAGCTTGGTAATGAATATAGGGAGGTTTTTGGAGTGGTCCCTGATCTGGGCAGGTGTACTAGCAATGTCGGTGATGGCTCCAGAGGAGATAGGTCGGCCATCAATAACATTGAGGAGGTGGGGAGTCTTAAGCTTAGAGGTGGGTATGTGTTATGAACGGGGTTGACAGGGCACTTAGTTCCCACGTCGACGTGGTAAATAGTTCGAGGTATCACCTGCGATTGCAGGTGATAGGCGCGAGTGTCGAGGTATCGCACACGTAGGAAGTCTACGTGTGTGATCGGGTTTCATGGGACTCTGGGCGAAACCAAAGTCAAACGAGGAGTCAAGGTCGAGAAGGCGAGGTAGTCTGAGCTACGCTCGAGTGAAGCGGTAGAGATATATTCATAGAAACAACTAGGTGCAGGATTGAATACAAGTTGTTGCGTGAGGAGAGAAATAGAAGTAGAGGGGAAGAGAGATCTCTATATGTAGAGATCTAGCCCCGTAACAGAATACACACAAGAAGGCATACGGAGATATAAGGAAGCGAACGGATAACATAACGGTATACAAGAAAAGTATACGGAGATATAAGGAAGTAGGAAACGACAATAACAGGAGATACATTCGAGGGCGAGGTTATTAGTATTGAAGCTAGAAAACCAAATAGCTTTAATACCCGAGGCAAGGTCTAGAACCGGGGGACTGGATAAGCGAGTACCTGGTTGATTCCTGGGATGCGGTCGGTAATCAAGCAGGTCAAGGTCCAGGGTCAGGAGCATTAGCCAAAAGACAAGGATTCGCATGGCGAAGCTGTGCTGGGTCGAGATCAAGTGAAGCCGGACATGATGCTGGCGAGTGTATGAGTTGCCAGTATAGTGTCGAGGCTCGCGGGGGGTCTGGCTGCGTGTCTGAAGACACGCGGAAGGATTCATAACAAGATTCGAGGCAGGCAAGGGATGATCCGTAACAGTAGCTCCCTCTCTGAGGATGAGCTCCTGCGAATCCAAGACGAGTTTCATGGTCCGGGGCAAGTTCGAATTCGTCCTCATCATCTGGAATAACCACAAGGTCATGGCGGGATTCACTCATTTGGGTAGAGTGCGGGGTCGAGGCTTGAGCGGATAAGAAGTATAGAATCTTTTCACAGCGCTTTGGGCGTTCAAGAACAAGGTAGCGGGTTCCCAAGTAAGTCCGTCGTAACCTACCCAGCGAGCAAGATATTCAAGGGTTCGACCTCGGAAGCGTGAGTCGACAATTTCATCGACTTCCCACTCAGGTTTGTCCTCGATAATAACAGGGGGGAGAGGTGGCTGTGTTTGGCCAGGCAGGGGATCTGTGGAGGTGGGTTCAAGCAGAGAAACGTGGAAGACAGGGTGGATTTTCATTGAGGCAGGAAGATCAAGCTTATAAGCATGAGAAGAGATATTCTGGATGATTCGGAACTTACCGAGCTTCTTGAAATCCAGCTTGGTCGAGGGGCAAGTTGTCTTGACATGCCGGTGGAGGAGCTATACCTCATCGCTGACATCCAACCTAGGTGGGGGGATACGGGATTTATTGGCTTGTTCCAAATAAGTTGCCTGAGCCCAGATCATTTTGGATCTAAGATGAGCATCGAGCTCTGCAAGGCGGTCCACATATTCCTTGATTACCGAAGGCGCTGAAAGCTTTGTCATAGGATTTGGGTTAATCTGGTAGCGAGGGTTTTCGCCATACATGGCCTGTGTAACGTGGGCTCTGGGAACAAGGCAACCAAGAGGTACGCTGGGAAGAAGGCAAAGGCTAGGGCGAGACACACGTAGGAACGCTACGTGTGTGACTAGAGGAAGGCTGGGACGGGGGGCAAGGGCAAGAGGCAAGAGGGGCAGAGGGCAATGGACACGAGACACACAGAAGCAGTTGCCGTGTGTGTCAAGGGAGGCAGCTGGGCTATAGAGACAAGGCGAGGCAAGACAAGGATAGGAGGTTCGCGGGGTGGGCAGCAGGGCTGCAGAGTCGAGGCGAGACAAGGAGGTATACAAGGGAGATGCACCAATGTGGAGAGAAGCAAGGCCCTGTATTGGATATACAAGACATTGGATGGGGATCCAACGAGAGGGTGGAGGGACGAAGATATAAATAAATGATTCCAGGCCAAGGCCATGGAAGGAATAAGCTTCCCAAGATTCCTATCTCGGAAGCTAAGATAACAATCACCCATCGACGACACCTAAACAAGCCTGTTCGAGTGTCAAAACAGCACGACACCCGAACAAGCCTGTTTGAGTGTCAAATCAAGACTAAGAACACGGTTGTGACACTATCCCCCCTTTAGGCTGGAGCTCCAGCGACTAGGAGGCCTGGGTATGATAACCGGCAAAATCAACACAGGAAACAACAATAAAGGCAACGACAAGGATTCCAACTCCAAACAACAAGAAGAACAAGAAGAGCGAGAAGAACGAGAAGAACGAGAGTCGGACAGGCTCCACCGTATAACTTTCAATAGACACAACATCATTCCATTGGGTGAGGCTTCCTTGGGTATTGCTGGTGGAATAGGGCAACCAAATCCTGTGCATTCTCCAAGTCCTCTATGGGTTACTAGGTAGCCTCCTCATCCCCTAACCACTTGACCTTATACTGAATTCTTCCATAGTGTTTTCTTGAGTCCAGTACCTCCTCAACCTCCCACTCCTCTTCACCTGCGATCACCACTGGAGAAGGTGGGGGGTGCTTTTGCCCGGGAAGGGGATCGTCGGCGGCTGGCTCGATCTCTGAGACATGAACGACCGGATGGTGCTTGATATCCTTGGGAAACCTCAGCTGATAAGTATAAGTGCCTACAGCTGTTAACACCTCGTAGGGGCCTAGGAACTTGTGATCTAGCTTGCGAGATAGCCGTTCCGTTCAGAAGTGCCTGCTGGAGAGCCATACTTGGTCCCCTGGGTGGTATTTAGGAGCTGGCAACCGGGACCCATTGACATACTCCGCTTACCTGGCTTGGGCGTAGGCCAACTCAGCCTTCAAGGTAGCATGGAGTTTTGTGATCTCTGTTGCAAAGTCCTTGGCTGGGGCATTCTCCCTGGCCTTGCGCAGAGGTGCCAGGGAGTCTATGAACTGAGGGTGCCAGCCATAATTGGCCAGGAATGGGGAGGTTTTCAGGGTCTCGAAGAAGTGGTTGTTGGCAGAAAACTCGCAGGTCGCCAGCAACGAAACCCAGTTATTCTGCTGATAATTGATGTACGCCCTCAGGTACTGCTCCATGATAGCGTTCATGCGTTCTGACTGGCCATCAGTCTGAGGGTGGTATGCCGTGGACAGGTGTACTTCAATACCCAGTAGCTCACAGAAGGTTCTCCAGAAGTCGGCGATGAACTGAGGGCCGCGGTCTGAGACAACCGACGCCGGGAGGCCATGGTAACGGAAGACATTATTTAGGTAAAGGGATGCCAATTCAGGGGCTGAGCAGGTGTCTCGACAGGGTATCACATGCCTCATTTTTGTCAACCGATCCACTACCATTAAGATGGCATTGAATCCCGAGTCTGCTGGCAATCCGGTGACGAAGTCCATAGTCAGGTGTTGCTAGGGTTGTTCTGGGACTTCCAGGGGCTTCAGGGTACCATACAGAGCGTGGCGGGTGGGTTTGGCACGCTTGCAGACATGACAATTCCGTATGTACCGCTCCACCTCCTTCTGTTGGTCAATCCACGTATATTGCCTAGCTAGCAGCTCTAACGTTTTAGCTACTCCAGGATGACCCACAGCTAGGGTATCATGGTGTTCCTTGATCAGCTGCATCCGCAGCTCTCCTTCAGGTATATAGAGCCGATCTAGGTGGTATAGAAGGCCGTCCTGAGTGGTGCACTCGGCTAGAGAAATCTTGGTATGACGGTGCTGTCCAGACTCCACTGCAGCGATAATATCCTTAACCAGGTCGTCCTCCGCATATGCCCGTTGTATCCGCAGAAGGAGATCTGCTCCTGGGTTCGCTTCAGCTTTAGCATCAGCATCAGCATCAGCATCAGTATCAGCATCAGTATCAGCATCAGCATGGCTAGTAGCCGCCAGGTCGAGATTTTCAGGTTTCAGTACCACCTGATTTTGGTACTTCAGCCTTTCATCCCCCCCTTTAGGGAGATCTCCTAATCTCCTGGTCAGTGCATCTGGCTTACCCACAGCTTTTCCAGGCCGATACTTGATCTTGAAGTTGAATCGAGATAAGAACTCCGACTACCTAGCCTGCCATCGGTTCAGCAGCTTAGTGGTGGTGAAGTACTCAAGATTCTTATAATCGGATAGCACCTGATGATCCCCTTGGTGACTCCAGGTGTGGCCTCCACTCCTTGAACACTCGCACAATGGCCATTAACTCTTTATTATAGATTTCATAATTACACTCAGCCGGAGAGTGCTTTTTTGAGAAGTATGCCACTGGGTGGAGGATCCCATTGACATACTGAGACAAGATTCCCGCGGAGACATAGTCGGAGGCGTCAGTCTCCATGATACATTCGCTGTCCGGATCGAAATGGGCCTAGGATCGGTGCTGAGCAGAAAGCTTCCTTGAGGTTCTGGAAGGCAGATTGGACTTCTGAATTCCAGTCGAAGCGCCAGTCTTTCTTGGTCAGGGGGTGAGGGGGGCTACGATCTTCGAATACCCTAGAATGAACCGCCGGTAAAAGTTAGTGAACCCCAGGAAGGCTTGGACATCCTTGAGATTTGCCGGGATTTGCTATTCCTGGACAGCGGCAACCTTGGTGGGATCCATCCTGATACCTTCGGTAGTGATAATCAACCCCAGATACTTGACCTCCTGCACATGAAACTCGCATTTCTCGGGCTTGAGGTATAATCTGGCTTGCTCCAGCTTTTCTAGCACTTGTCGGACATGGATTTTGTGCTCTGCCAGGGTGTCTGAATAGATCAGGATATCATCCAGGTAGGCTGTGCAGAACACATCCAAAAAGTCTCGTAGGGTATCATTAATAAAGTGCTGGAAAGAGGCCGGGGCATGGGTAAAGCCGAAAGGCATGACATTGTACTCGAATTGCCTGTACCGGGTGCGGAAGGCTATTTTCCACTCTTCACCTTCAGCTATTCGGACCAGGTTATAGGCTCCCCTCAAATCCAGTTTAGTGAACTATTTCGCCTTGGAAAGCCTGGCTAATGTTTCCTGGATCAGAGGTAGGGGGTACCTGTTCTTGACCATTATCTCGTTCAGGCCACAATAATCAACACACAACCGAAGAGAGCCGTCCGACTTCTTCACGAACAGCACCGGGGCACCCGCTGGAGAGGATCTGTAGTGAATGAAGCTCTTGTTAAGGTTTTCCTCCAGATACTTTTTCAGAGCTTCTAGTTCCATCCGGGACATCCCATAGAGAGGTTCATAAGGGGGGGTCTTACCTTCTACTAGCGGGATTGTGTGGTCGTATGGTCGATGGGGGGCAAGCTTCTCCGAGGCTTTCTCAGAGAACAACTCAATGAATTCATGGTATTCACCCGGCACCATGGACTTCCATTCTTCCTTGGACCGCAGCTTATTGATTTCCATGTTAACTTTGCAGATTAATAGAGTATGAGCTTTCAGCTTGTGCCTTCTAGTAAGGTAAGCAAAGGCCCCTGCTCCAATAAGTTGATATCGAGGGGTTTTAGTGGGGGGGTTTCTGCCATCACCTGGCTAGGATCCTCTATTGGGGGTGGTAGGCACATAATCCTTTAACGGCAGTCTGTGGGGCACTGCAGTGCTTCTCGCAATACCCGCTATTAAAGTTCAAGGTGTAAGAGCCAAAGTTAATGGAGACATCATGCATTCGGAGCCAGGGGATCTCCAGGACAATGGGGTATTTGAGCTTGGTTACAAACATGGGGAGGCTTTCAGAATGGTCTCCAATGGCACTAGGTAGGCATGCGAGGTCGGTAATAGCCCCGGAAGAGATAGGTCGGCTATCAATGACATCAAGAAGGCGGGGGTCTTTAGCTTGGCTGTTGGTATCGAATTTTTACTGACAAAGGTCTGATCAATGAAGGCTATTCCTGAAGCACCACAATCTATAAGAGCTGATGTTACCACAGTTTTACCATTGAATTTAACAGTTATTGGTACTACAAAATGCTCGCCAAACAAGCGAGATTCGTCAATAGACATAGATGCAGGAACAGAGAAAGACGACAAGGACAAATGTCCCAGGATAGGTCCCTTGCTAGTGTCAGTAACTAGGTAAGGGACTCCACTTTTCCCGACTCTTCCAGGGTCTTGGATATCGCATGTACAGCCAAGGAGCGGTTTTTGCGGAGGGGACAGGCCGTGATAAAGTGGTCCCCTTTCCCACAGGCAATGCACAACCCATTGTTGCGGCGACATTCCCTCTCTTCTTATGTCAGGCGGGGCCTTCCTAATGATAAATCTATGGGAGTGGTGCCGCCCGCCACCAGAGATGGGTGAGCTAGCTTATTGGCTGTAGCTTGGGTCTGAGGGCTAGGGTTCTAGAGTCGAGTTTGTTGTTGGGGGTGCTGGGTTTTCACAGGAGGCCGATAGGTACTAGGGGCGCTGACCTAGACTCTCAACCTAGCCATCTTTTGCTCCATCTTGGATGCCTGATCAATGAATACATCCAGGGTTTTAACATCTGGAGATTGGAGGAGAGCCTGTTTGAGCTCAATATTGAGGCCTTCCTCGAACTGTTCCAGCTTCACCCGATCGTTCCACTCTACCTCTACTGCCAACCTTGAGAATTCTGCCATGTATATTGAGAGGTCATGGCCCTTCTGTTTTAGTGCTCGGAGAGCGCGAGTTGCCATACCCATGGGGTCTGGGTCTCCGAAAGCACGGTCGAGGATTGTGAGCAGAGCAGCAACATCAGGGAGGTTGAAGCGGTCATCGAGCACATAGGGTTGGACCTGGTCCAAAGCTCTGCCCTCCAATAGGCCGTATACATAAGCTAATCGGTGCTGAATGGTAGGGAATTTTGCAGCATCCCCAGTTAGTTTGATTTTGATGGAATTCTTCCAGGCTTTCAGGCGAGTCCTGTCGCCATTGAACTTTGGTGGGGTAGGGAGATCTTGGGTTTTGGGTGTCTGGGATGCTTAGGGTGCTGGAGCTCTTTGGAATCCGATCATGTCCAGGGCCCTATTCAGGGTCTGAATGGTTCTTCTTTCATTGACTAAGTCGTTCTGGGCGGTCACGAGGTTGTTTTGGCAGGAGGCGAGGTCGGCCTGGCATGAGAGGAGGTCTTCGGTGAGTATTGTGACTTCGTCATTGGCCCTGGTCTGTTTTTGTTGTCCTTCATGTATGGCCGATTCCAGTCGTTGGCCTTAGGCATCCGCCGCCAGGTATATATCGATAATGGTCTGACGATAGCTGCCGAAATCGGCCTGGTTCATGGGAATGGGTAGAGCTTGCCAGGCTCAAAATCTGGCTGCGAGCGCGGGAGTGGTGTCTTGGGCAGCCATTGAGCATACTGGTTGATCAGGGTGATCCAACGTAGTGTAACGTGGGCTCTGGGAACAAGGTGACCAAGGGGTATGCCGGGAAGAAGGCAGAGGCTAGGGCGAGACACACGTAGGAATGCTACGTGTATGACTAGGGGAAGGCTGGGACGGGAGGCAAGGGCAAGAGGCAAGAGGGGCAGAGGGCAAGGGACATGAGACACGCGGAAGCAGTTGCCGCGTGTGTCAAGGGTGGCAGCTGGGCTGCAGAGACAAGGCGAGGCAAGACAAGGACAGGAGGTTCACGGGGTGGGCAGCAGGGCTGCAGAGTCGAGGCGAGACAAGGAGGTGCACAAGGGAGATGCACCAACATGGAGAGAAGCAAGGCCCTGTATTGGATATACAAGACATTGGATGGGGATCCAACAAGAGGGCAGAGGGACGAAGATATATATATATGATTCCAGGCCAAGGCCGTGGAAGGAATAAGCTTCCCGAAATTCCTATCTTGGAAGCTAAGATAACAATCACCCATCGACGACACCCGAACAAGCCTGTTCGAGTGTCAAAACAGCACGACACCCGAACAAGCCTGTTCGAGTGTCAAATCAAGACTAAGAACACGGTTGTGACAGCCTGGAATAGGGTAATGCCAAGGGTCGAGGACAGGGTATTGTTATACGAGAATTCGGCCATGGTGAGAAGCTCGGACCAATTGTCTTGCTGGTAATTGTAGTAAGCTCGTAGGTACTGCTCCGCAATTGCATTGATTCTCTCAGTTTGGCCATCAGTCTGGGGGTGGAAGGCGGTGGAAACCTTCTATTGGATAGCAACAAGTGAGGTCAAGGATCGGATAAATTCCGAGACAAACTGGGTACCCCTGTCAGATACAATCGAGTCCGGGATCCCATGCAGGCAGAAGACATGGTCAAAGAAGAGCTTGGCGATTTGTCGGGAATTGACGTTAGTGGTAGTCGGGATATAGTGTGCCATCTTGGATAATCGATTGACCACGACTAGCAAGGCATCAAATCCCTTAGAGGCAGGGAGTCCTGTGACGAGATCGAGGGAAACAGAAGACCACTTCCTGAAGGAGACCTGTAAAGGCTTGAGAAGGCCATATGGGGCATGGTGGGCAGGCTTGATTTGTGTGCAAGTGTTACAGTTGCGGATGTACTGGGCAATAGTTTGCCGCATTTTGGGCCACCAATAGTCACATGATACAAGCTCATAGGTTGCGGCCTGGCCAGGGTGACCAGCAGCAGGGTGATCATGATAATTGCGGAGGATCCGAAGGTGGATCTCGGGGTCGTTGGGGATATTGACAAGGCCGTTAACGAGTAATAGCCCCAGGTCTGAGATCTTGCATTCGGACAAGGGGACCGTGGGGTACCTTTTGGTCTTGGTTTCAAGTGCGTGTGTGATTTCTAGGGTGAGTTTGTCAGCTTTAAGGGCCGCAAGGATATCTTGGTCATTTATGATTGAGGCTGCAGAGAGGGAGAATTTCTCGGGGGGTATCAGGGCTTGTGTGGGACGGGAACCACCAGCGAGTTTATCAGCCTTAAGAGCTACAAGGATATCCTGGTCATTCATGATCGAAGCTGCGGAGAGGGAGAATTTATCGGGGGTATCAAGGCTTGTGTAGGACGGGAATGACCATCCCCTTCTTCAGGGAGATCTCCAGATCGCCTGGTTAGTGCGTCCGCCTTGGTGTTTTGGCTGCCGGGGCAGAATACGATCTTGAAGTCATACTGGGCTAATTCTTGGGCCCACATGCTTGACGATGTAGAGGAGGGCCTTGGACGTGAAGGTCTTGAGGTTATGGTAGTCAGTCAAGATTGTGAAGGGTTGGGAAGCTGATGCAGGTAGATGTGCCATTTTTCAAGGGCCAGAATGATAGCAAGAAGCTCCTTATCCTTGATCCCATAATTACACTCGGCAGGGGACATTTTCTCAGAGATGAAAGCAACAGGGTAGAGTACGAGTTTCGCGTTTTCTAGGTGTTTCTGAGAGAGTATTCCGAAGGTGACGTAGTCTGAGGCTTCGGTTTCGACGAGGGTTTCAAGGTCGGGGTTAAAATGCCGGAGGATGGGGGCGGAGGTGAAGGCCCTTTTAAGGAGGTTGAAGACCTTTTCATATCTAGCATCCCAAGATAGGGGACATCTTTCCGGAGCAGGTTGAACAGGGGCTGGCAGAGGTGGGAGTACTTGTTGATAAAACGCCGGTAGAAGTTGGCGAATCCGAGGAAGCATTGGATGTCCCTGACTGACTTGGGGGTCTCCCAGTTAAGGATGGCGTTGACTTTTTTGGGGTCCATTTCGAGGCCTTGCTCGGAAATGATAAACCCTAGGAACGTAGTCTTATTGACAGAGAACTCGCATTTCTTGGGTTTGACAAATAACCCTGCTTCCTTAAGCTTCTGGAGAACCTTTCTAACCTGTTCTTTGTATTCCTTCAGGTTCTTTGAGTAAATCAAGATATCATCAATGTAGCAGATGCAGAACATATCGAGATATTCTCGGAGAGTATTATTCATGAATCGTTGGGCAGTGGCAGGGGCATTAGTAAGCCCGAAGGGCATTACCAGGAACTCAAAAGCTCATAGCGAGTTTGGAAGGCGGATTTCCATTCGTCACCTTCCTTGATTCTGATCTGGTTGAAGCAGGCACGGAGGTCGAGGCAGGTGAAGTACTTGCAGCCACGGATCTGATTAAGGGTCTCCTCAATTCGTGGCAGGAGATGTCGATCCTTGACGGTAATATCATTTAGGGCACGGTAATCGACACAGAGGCGGAGGGATCCATCTTTTTTCTTGACAAAGAGGATTGGGGAGGCCGCAGAGGAAGAGCTAGCTCGGATAAAGGATTTGGATAGATTCTCATCGATCCATTTCCTTACTTCTTTTAGCTCAGCATCGGACATAGAGTACATGCGACTGAAGGGGGTTTTGCCTCTTCTTTTAGGGGAATGGCGTGGTCGACATATCAGTGCGGGGGCAAGATTCGGGCTTCTTTTTCTGAGAAAAGAGGTAGGTAATCATGGTATTCGGGGGAACCAGCTTGGGAGCTGGTTCGGCGTTTTCGTCATCGTCGTCGGGGGAGGCGTAAATTGCCGCAATACAGAGGCGGGCTTCGGGGTTTTTGATAGCCACCCGGAAGGCAGCTCTGGAGATAATGGAGATTCGGAGGGGGTTCAGGGTGTTTCTAGGTTCTAAGTGGACTTCTGCTGTTCGAGTGGCAGGCAATGAGCATGGCAATACCCTGAGGCAAAGGCAATAGTATTATAAGTCTAGTCGATTGAGGAATTGTAACATTGGAGCCAGGGTTTTCCAACGATCAGGTTCTAACCAGCTAATTTAGTGACATGGAAGGTCAGAACCTCCAGATGCTGGTCAATCAAGATTTTTAGGGTGCATGAGTGGGTGATTTGCCCTACAAGCGAGCGTTTCCCATCGGCAAGTACGAGATCCTCAGGTTTTGGCTTCAAGTCCAAAGCTGGCAAGTTCAAGTTCAAGGCAAAGTCAAGATCGATAAACTGGGAGCTAGCCCCCGAGTCTACCATACAGGTGGTAGAGTGGTTTTCATTCACTATGCAAGGCAAGATAAGTAGATCTTGGATCCTAAGTTATGAATAATAGTAGAAGAAGAAAGAGAAGAAGAAAGAGAAGAAGAAGAACAACAGACAGCAGCAGCGGAGATTTTCAGAGTGGAAGAAATACGACGTCGATGAGCAAGCCATTGGCGGGACTTGTGTGAAACCACAGGCAAAACATAACCAGTACCAACCAAGTGAATTTCCTCTAAAGCAGAAAAAGAATTAGAACTAACAAAGGAAACAGGGACAGGAACGGAAAGAACAGAGGAAACGAGAGCAGGGTCATGGGAGATGGTACTAGGATGCATCCTAGCGCTCTTCGATCGGCCATCATTGGTCAAGAGTGCACTAGTTTTTTGGTACCTCGTAAAGAGTTTGAGGGCCTGGGGTAATAGCGGGTGGGGAAGGAGGAGGAAGAGCGGTTGAAGCTGTGGAAAGCTTCTTGGTCTTGGCGGATACAGGGCAATCAGTCGCCCAATGTCCAGGACCTCCACAATATATGTAGAGTTTGTTATCCATGTGGTATTTGCGGACCTCGGCCGTGAGAGGTCCGCGTTTGCGAGAGGCTGAGAGGTCCATAGGACCAGGAGCGGTACCAATGGATGTGGTGGGTTTGGGAGCGGCAGGTTGGTGGCCAGAGGCAATAGTTCTGGGGGCCTTCTGGGAGCTGTAGAGTTTGGCACAATTGTCCAACTTGATACAAAGTTGGACAAACTCGTCGAAGTTTTGGGCAGAGAGGCTTGGAAGGAGAGGGCCATTTTGAGACCATTATTAGCTCCTTTAGTAAAAAAGGAGATCTTGGTTCGATCATCGAGTTGGAGGACTGTGGCGTAGGTTGCAAATTCCACATGGTAGGCTGAGCAGTCCTTATTTTCTTGCCTGAGAGCCAAGAGCTTGTGTTCGGCGGTAGCTTTTGCGTCGGGGTCGTCATAAGCACCTTTTAGTGCTTTAGTGAAGTCTTCGTAGGTGTCGAAGTTAATGTCGCCAGTATCTCGATCCAGATGTAACTCGAACCAGTCGGCAGCCGATCCGGTAAGGTAAGAGGCTGCATAGGCAATTTTAGCAGTGTCATTAGTATAGCGAGCAGAGTCAGAAGAAAAGACGAGAGCGAGTTTGGTTGTAAATCTAGTGAATTTAGATCTTGTCCTATCAAAATTCTCTGGTTCGTGAACCTTTGGGGCACGGGAGGAGGATTGGACTGCAGGGGCGGCATTTGGGATTAGGCTCGTAGCTATAGAGTTGTATTGGTATCTTTGGTGTAATAGATCCAACAGCTTTCGGCTGTTGTTAAGGTACCTGAAACGGGAATAGTGAATTGAGTTGGTACTCCTTGGCCTGAACGCATTCATGCACCATGGGCATCATAGATAGGGTTGTAGAATGTGATAGGAGTTCCATCGTATATGGTAGGAGTGGCAGTAGGGTTGGAGGAGTCAGTTCTGAGTAGACGTGCTAGTTCTCGCTATTGATATTCAATGGAAGGGGGTGGAGGGACAGATGAGGAAGACATGGTGCGTAGTGGAGACTATTAGACACGCAACAAAGTGTTATGAACGGGGTTGACAGGGCACTTAGTTCCCACGTCGACGCGGTAAATAGTTCGAGGTATCACCTGCGATCGCAGGTGATAGGCGTGAGTGTCGAGGTATCGCACACGTAGGAAGTCTACGTGTGTGATCGAGTTTCAGGGGACTCTGGGCGAAACCAAAGTCAAACGAGGAGTCAAGGTCAAGAAGGCGAGGTAGTCTGAGCTACACTCGAGTGAAGCAGTAGAGATATATTCATAGAAACAACTAGGTACAGGATTGAATACAAGTTATTGCTGAGGAGAGAAACAGAAGTAGAGGGGAAGAGAGATCTCTATATGTAGAGATCTAGCCCCGTAACAGAATAACACAAGAAGGCATATGGAGATATAAGGAAGCGAACGGATAACATAACGGATACAAGAAAAGCATATGGAATATAAGGAAGTAGGAAATGACAATAACAAGAGATACGTGCGAGGGCGAGGTTATTAGTATTGAAGCTAGAAAACCAAATAGCTTTAATACCCGAGGCAAGGTCTAGATCCGGGGGACTGGATAAGTGAGTACCTGGTTGATTCACGGGATGCAGTCGGTAATCAAGCAGGTCAAGGTCCAGGGTCAGGGGCATTAGCCAAAAGACAAGGATTCGCATGGCGAAGCCGTGCTGGATCGAGATCAAGTGAAGCCGGACATGATGCTGGTGAGTGCGTGGGTTGCCAGTATAGTGTCGAGGCTCGCGGGGGGTCTGGCCGCGTGTCTGAAGACACGCGGAAGGATTCATAACAAGATTCGAGGCAGGCAAGGGATGATCCGTAACAGTATGGCATGCTTACTGACGAAGGTCTGGTCGATAAAGGCAATTCCTGATGCTCTACAGTCTACGAGGGCTGTTGTGACGAGTGTTTTACTAGTACTATTAAAAGATATCGTGATAGGTACAACAAGGTATTCACCGAATATGTGAGACTCGTCAACAGATATAGACAGAGGAGAGAGTGAAGGGACAGAAAATGCAGATAACGACAAACAACCTGGGGCAGGTCCCTTACTAGTGTCAGTAACTAGACAAGGGACAGGGCTTTTTCCGACTCGTCTAGCTCCTCAATCCTGGGTACTGGGGTATCGGAGATAGCGTGGATGGCGAGGGAGCGATTCTTTTGAAGGGGGCAAGCCACAATGAAGTGGTCAGCCTTCCCACAGGCTATGCATAGCCCATTATTCTGGCGGCATTCCCTCTCTTCTTGGGTCAGGTGGGGTCTGCTGATGATAAATCCATGGGGGTGGGCCCTCCTGCCACCAACGATGGGTGTGTTGGTTGATTGGCGAGGGCAGAGGCCTGAGCTGCTTTGGTGGCATGGTGTTGCTGAGGTGGTGGGAGACAGGGTGCTGGCCTGAACGGGGGGCGGTTGCGGAGCCGGGACATCCGCTGTTCAACTCGGGAGGCCTAGTCGATCAACTCCTCAAGGGTATCAACCGCAGGGAAGGTAACCATAGCTTGTTAGAGCTCATCACTAAGCCCCTCCTGAAATTGCTTGAACTTAGCCTGGTCGTTCCACCTTACCTCTGTGGCCAGCCTCGAGAACTCTGTAACATAAGTAGACAACTCTGAGTTGCACTATCTCAGTGCCCAAAGTGCCCAACTGGCCATCCCCACTATATTAGGATCTCCTAACACCCGATCCAAGATAACAAACAAGGCTGAGATGTTGTCGAGCTTGATCCTTGTCTCGAGCACATATGGCTGGATTTGATCCATGGCCTTGCCCTCCAGCAGGGCAAACACATAGGCTAGGCGGTATTGTTCTGACAGAAACCTAGCTGAATCCCTACTCAACTTCAAGTTCACCGCATTTTTCCAGGCTCATAGACGAGCCCTATCCCCATTGAACTTAGGGGGGGTGGGGATACTTTCTGTTTTGGCTGTGGTGGTTGGTGTAGGGATAGCCAGATTCGCTAGGGTGCAGCCAAGGTTTTGTACCATAGTCCGTTCGGTGGCTAGGGTAAGGTTCACATAGTGGAGATCCGTCTGGAGGACCATGATCTCTTCGTCAGCAGATCTCAGCTTTCGTTTAGCCATGGCTAGGCTGTTGCCAAGTTTGGCCCTGATGGCATCCATGGCCTTGAAGATGTCGATGATTTCTCAATAATAGGCATTCAATTCGTTCGGGCCTGAGGGTATAGAGGAGCTTCTCCAGGTCTGGAACTTGACGGTGGGTGGTGGGAGAGCTACTCCTGACATGACTGCATACCAGTTGGTCCAAAGGATCCAACGTAGTGTAACAAGGGCTCAGGGGACAAGGCGACTAAGAGGTACGCCGGGGCAAGGGCAAGGCTAGGGTAACACACACATAGGAATGCTACGTATGTGACTAGAGGTGAGGCTAGGATGGGGGCAAGGGTGAGGGCGAGAGAGGCAGAGGGCAAGGGACATGAGACACATGGAGGCAGTTGCCCTGTGTGTCAAGGGAGGCAGCTATACTGCAGAGTTGTTTATATGAGACAAGGATGTGCACAAGAGTGGTGCACAAGCACTGGGAGAAGCAAGGTCCTGTATTGGGTATACAAGACGTTGGATGGGGATCCAATGACAGTATGAGGGACAGGCTCTATATATACATAACTCGGTCAGGGCAATGGGGGAAATAAGCTTCCCTATCTCGGAAGCCAAGCAAGGTAACGATAATACAATAACCCATCACCTACGTCGCAGGTAATGCCGAGGGCAACAATAATGATAACCCATCACCTGCGATCACAGGTAATAACACAAACAACAATGGCAATGACCCATCACCGGCAATTGCAGGTGATGACAACTGAACACACGGTTGTTACATCTTGACTGTTATCTTGTTCAGGCCACAATAATCAATATATAGATAGAGGAAGCTATCCAATTTCTTAACAAACAGTACAAGTGCACCTACTAAGGAGAAGCTATGGCAGATGAAGCTCTTGTTGAGGTTTTCCTCTAAGTAGTTCTTTAGGGCCTCTAATTCCAGTTGGGACATTCTATAGAGTAGGCCGTAAGGAGAGGTTTTACCTTCTATTAGCGGAATTATATGGTTATATAGTCAGTGAGGTGTGAGCTTCTCTGCAGCCTTTTCTGAAAACAAGTCAATGAATTTATAGTAATTGCCTAGAACCATAGACTTTCATTTCTCTCTCGACCTTATCTTATTGATTTTTAGGTTCACCTTATATATGGAAAAGGCATGCACTTTTAGCTTGTGTCTCCTAGTGAGGTAAGTGAAAGCCTCTACCCCAATAAAGCTAATATTCAAGGGCTTTGGGGAAGGTTAAATAAGGGGAATAAGGGGAACAGGGAGAATAGGGGAAGTAGGGCAGTGGACAGCATTGATGTATGCAGGCTGGTGTACCACCTAGGCTGGGTAAATTATTAGGAGTGGTAATGCATATAGCTCCATGATGGTGATTTTTGGTTCTCTATAGTTTTTCCTATAATAATGGGTATTGAATTGCAAGGTATAAGAGCCAAAGCTGACTAATACATTATACATTCTGAGCTAGGGGATCCCAAAGACAATTGAATATTTTAGTTTAGTCACAAATATTGGGAGGTCCTCTAAATAGTCTCCAATAGAACTGGGTAGACACATGAAGTAGGTAACAACCTTAGAAGAGATAGAGTAGCTGTCAATGATATCAAGAAGGTAGAGGGTCTTTAGCTTGGAAGTTGGTATAGAGTTTATACTAATGAAGGTCTGATCAATGAAGGCTATCCTCGAAGCACCATAAACTATGAGAGCTGATGTTACCACTATTTTACTATTGAATTTAATAGTTATTGGTACTATAAAATGCTTGCCAAACAAGTGAGATTCATCAATGGATATAGATGCAGGCAAAGAAAATACAGACAAAGATAAATAACCTATGAAAGGTCCCTTACTAGTGTTAGCAACTAGGTAAGGAACTCTGCTTTTTCCAACTCCTCTGAGGTCTCGGACACTGCATGTATGGCCAGGGAGTGATTCTTCCTTAAGGGACATGCTGCAATAAAGTAGTCCCCCTTCCTACAGGTAATACATAACCTATTGTTGTGGCAATGTTCTCTTTCTTCTTATATCAAGTGAGGCCTTTCTAATGATAAATCTATAAGGGTAGTACTGCCAGCCACCAGAGATAGGTGGGCTGGCTTATTGGCTGTAATCTAGATCTGAGAGCTCGCATTCTAGAGTCAAGGTTACTGTATTTAGTTCTAGAGGTGTTGTACTCTAACAAGCCGATAGGTTCTAGGGGTGCTGGTCTGAACTTTTAACCTGACCTTTTTTTGCTCCATCTTAGATGCCTGATCAATAAATTCATTAAGAGTCTTAATATCTGGAGATTGGAGGAAGGCCTGTTTGAACTCAATATTGAGGCCTTCCTCGAACTATTCCAGCTTCACTTAATCATTCCACTCTACCTCCACTGCCAACCTTGAGAATTCTGCTATGTATATTGAGAGGTCATAGCCTTTTTGCTTCAATACTTAAAGAGTATAAGTTGCCATACCTACAGGATCTAGGTCTCTGAAAGCATGATCAAGGATGGTGAGTAAAGCAACAACATCAGGGAGGTTGAAGTGGTTGTTAAGCATATAAAGTTAGACCTAGTCTAAAGCTCTGCCCTCCAATAGGCTATATATATAAGCTAGTTGGTATTAGATGGTAGAGAACTTTGTAGTATCTCTAGTTAGTTTAATCTTGATGGAATTCTTCCAAGCTTTTAGGCAAGTCCTAATGCTATTAAACTTTAGTGGAGTGAGGAGATCCTAAGTCTTGGGTACCTGAGATACTTAGGGTACTGGGGCTGTTTGGCTTCCGATCGTATTCAGGGCCCTATTTAGGGTCTGGATAGTTCTTCTTTCATTGGTTAAGTCATTCTGGGTAGTTGCAAGGTTGTTTTGGCAGGAGGCGAGGTTAGCCTAGTATAAGAAGAGGTCTTCAGTGAGTATCATGACTTCATTATTGCTTCTGGTCTATTTTTGTTGGCATTTGTATATGACTGATTCCAGTTATTGACCTAAGGTATCTGTGACGAGGTATATATTGATAATAGTCTGGTAATAGCTGCCGAAGTTGGCCTAGTTCACAGAGATAAGAAGGGCTTGCTAGGCCTAAAATCTGGCTATAAGTGTAGGAGTAGTATCTTGGGTAGCTATTGAGTATACTAGTTGATTAGAGTGATCTAACATAGTGTAACAAGGGCTCCGAAGGACAAGGTGACCAAGGGGTATGCCAGGGCAGTGGCAAGGGGGAATCGCATATATAGGAGCACTACGTGTATAATTTGAGGAAAGGCTAGAGGTAAGGTAAGGACAGGGTTAGTATAACACACATATAGGAATGCTACATGTATGACTAGGGGAAGGCTAGGATAAGAGACAAGGGTAAGAGGTAAAAGACATGTGGAAGCAGTTGCTATGTATATCAGAAGGAGGCAGCTGTTACTATGGAGTTGTTCATAGGATAAGAGGGGTGTACAGAGAAGGTATACTAGTATAGGGGAAGCAAGATCCTGTATTGGGTATACAAGACATTAGATGGGGATCCAACAATAGTACAAGGGACGGAGGCTATATATATATAATTTCGAGCCAAAGCAATAGAAGGAATAAGCTTCCCAAGATCCTTATCTCAAGAGCCAAGTAGTATAGCAATAACCTATCACCTATGTTGGAGATAATGCTTAGGGTAAAGGCAACTATTACCTGCAATCATAGGTAATGACAAAGACAACTAAGTACACCATTGTGACAATAACTAAGGTTGAATTCCTTAATATTCTTCAATAGACTTGAAAGAAGGTTTTCACTAATAATATCATTCTTAGTATATAGAGGGCTGCCCATTGCTAGCCAATTGACTATTCAATCTAACCCCCCCTTCCTTCTATTACTGTTGTCTCAGTTGCAAGTGCTATCTCATATACTATTTCACTTACATTAGTATCTATTTCAGATACTCCTACATATCTTTGTAAGGCCACTCAAGAGTGTGAAGATATAATTTACTAGAAGCTAAATGATAGTAAGAAAAGGATAGTTTATAAGTTTATTGATCTTTTTGCGAAAAAGCTTATGCAGTATCAAGATATTGCTCCTTATACTAAAACTCTCAATAAGCTTTAAAATAGCAAGGTTCTTAAAGAGAGGAAGAGATCTAGATATATTGGTGAAGCTCAAGTACTTACTTACCAATATGTCAATAAAGGAATTAAGAAGTTTATAGAGTTAAAAGCAGCAAAAGCTGAGAGATAGTGAATTGTAGAAGAAAAAAAAAGACTTGCAAAATAGAAGAAAGTAGTAAAAGAGCTTCTAGAGCAGTAGTGGAAGATTGATCTAAATAATATCATAATATTGAGATACCAGTATGGTAAGAAGAATGTATAGAAATTGATCAGGCTTAAGTAGCTGTTAAGGCTACTACAGGATTAAAGCAAGCTAGGTATAACGAGGGCTCTGAGGGACAAAGCAACCAAGAAGTATGCTGGGGTAGTGGCAAGGGGGAATTGTACACATAGGAGCGCTACGTGTGTAATCTGGGGAAAGGCTAGAGGCAAGGCAAGGGGAGGGCTAGGGTAACATACATATAGGAATGCTACATATGTGACCAGGGAAGGCTGGGATGGGGGACAAGGGCAAGAGGCAAGAAACACATAGAAGTGGTTGCTGCATATGTCAGAAGGAGACAGCTGTTGCTGTAGAGTTGTTTATAGGACAAAGGGGGTGTACAGAGAAGGTACACTAGTGCAGGGGAAGTAAGGTCCTGTATTGGGTATACAAGATATTGGATGGGGATCCAATGATAGTATGAGGCACAGGGTCTATATATATATAATTCTGTTAGGGTAATGGGGGAAATAAGCTTCCCAAGATTCCTATCTCGGAAGCCAAGTAAGGTAATGATAACAATAACCTATCACTTGTGATCATAGATGATGACAAAGACAACAATGGCAATAACCTATCACCTGTAATCATAGGTGATGGCGAGGACAACTAAGCACATGGTTGTGATACTATCCTCCCTTTAGGCTGGAGCTCTAGTAACTAGGAGGCCTGGGTATGACAACTGGCAAAATCAACAGAGAAAACAACAACAAGGGTAAAAACAAGAACTCCAACTCCAAACAACAATAAGAATACAAAAAGTCTGAGATCATTTAACTGGGCGAGGCTTCCTCAAGTATTATTGGTGAAATAAGGTGACCAAATCCTGTGCATTCTCCAAGTCTTCTGCAGGTTGCCAGGTAGCCTCCTTGTCCTTTAACCATTTAACCTTGTATTAAACTTACACATAGCACTTCCTGGAGTCTAGTCCTCCTCAACCTCCTACTCCTCTTCACCTGCAATTAATACGGGAGGAGGTGGGGGGTGCTTTTGCCCTGGAAGGGGATCGTCGGTGGCTGGCTCAATCTCTGAGACATGAATAACTGGATGGCGCTTGATATCCCTGGAAAACTTCAGATAGTAAGTATGAGTGCCCACAGCTGCTAATACCTCGTAAGGGCCTAGAAACTTATGATCCAGCTTACGGAAGGGCTATTCTGTCCGGAAGTGTCTGCTAGAAAGCTACACTTTATCTCTAGGCTAGTATCTTAAGGCTGGCAAGAATGATCCATTGGCATATTCTGCTTGCCTGGCCTGTGTATATCTTAGCTTAGTCTTCAGTATATAGTGGAGTTCAGTGATTCTAGCTGCGAATTCCTTAGCCAGGGGATGGGCTTTCTGCGGGGGTGCTAAGGTGTCTACGAATTGGGGGTACCAACTGTAATTGGCCAGGAAGAGAGAAGTTTTTAATGATTCCAAGAACTGGTTGTTAGCAGCAAATTTATAGGTTGCCAACAACAAAACCTAGTTGTTTTGCTGGTAATCAACAAAAGCCCACAGGTATTGCTCTATAATAGCGTTCATCATCTCCGATTAGCTATCCATCTAAGGGTGATATGCCGTTAACAAATGCACTCTAATCTCTAGAAGCTCACAGAATGCACTCCAAAAGTCCAAGGTGAACTGAGGGCCACGGTCAGAAATGATAAATTTGTAGAGCTTGTAATATCAGAACATATTATTGAGGTAGAGGTTGGCTAACTCTTGAGTAGAATAGGTATTCCGACAAGGTATAATATACCTCATCTTTGTCAACCAATCTACCACCATCAAAATGGCATTGAATCCCGAGTCTTCTGGCAATCCTGTTATGAAATCTATGGTCAGGTGTAGCGATGGCTGATCTGGGATATCTAGGAGCTTCAAGATACTATATGGGGTATGGCGGATGGGCTTAGCATGCTTGCAAACATAGTAGTTCTATACATACTACTCCACATCCTTCCGCTGGTCAATCCAGGTATATTCCCTAACCAGGTGCTCTAATGTCTTTACCACTCCAGAGTGACCTACCACCAGGGTATCATGGTGTTCTTTGATCAGCCTCAGGTGTAACCCTCCTTCCGATACATAGAGCTGTTCAAGGTAATAGAGGAGGCTCTCCTGTACTATATACTCGGCCAGGAAAATCTTAGGGTAGTAGTGCTGGCTGAAATCTACTGTAGCAATGATCTCTTTGACCAAGGGGTCTCCTTAGTAAGCCTGCCTCACCAGTTGTCAGAGGTCGGCTTCCATAGCAACCTCGGCCTCAGCTTCCGCATCAGCTTCAGCTTCTGCATTAGCCTCAGCTTCTCCATCAGCTTTAGCTTCCACATCAGCCTCAGCTTCAGTATTAGTCTCAGCTAGAACATTGGCTGCTAGATCAAGGTTTTCGGGCTTTCATATTACCTGATTTTGGTATCTTAGCCTTTTATCCCCCCCCTTAGGGAGATCTCCTGATCTCCTAGTTAAGGCATCTGGTTTCCCGCCAGCCTTTTCTGGCTGGTATCTGATCTTGAAGTTGAACCGAAATAAGAACTCCAACCACCTAGCTTGCCTACGGTTCAGCAGCTTGATGGTGGTAAAATACTCAAGATTCTTATAATCGGACAACACCTCA
This sequence comes from Terfezia claveryi, assembly GCA_015179025.1. Classification (NCBI taxonomy): domain Eukaryota; kingdom Fungi; phylum Ascomycota; class Pezizomycetes; order Pezizales; family Pezizaceae; genus Terfezia; species Terfezia claveryi. The sequence continues at coordinate 2,081 of WHUX01000246.1, read as the reverse complement.
ATAATTCCCTTAGCTGACTCCAGATGTAGCCTCCATTCCTCGAATGCTCGTACGATAGCTATCAGCTCCTTGTTGTAGATCTCGTAGTTGCACTCAGCTAGGGAGTGCTTTTTGGAGAAGTAGGCCTCTTGGTAGAGGATGCTATTGACATACTAAGAGAGGATTCCTGCAGATATATAGTCGGAGGCATTGGTTTCCATGATATATTCACTGTCTAGGTCGAAGTCAGCTAGGATCAGTGTTGAGCAGAAGGCTTCCTTGATGTTCTAGAAGGCAGATTAGGCTTCTAAATTCTAATTGAAGTACCAGTCTTTTTTGATCAAGGTAGTGAAGGAGGTTATAATCTTTGAATACCCTAGAATGAACTGCCGGTAAAAGTTAGCGAACCTCAGGAAGGCTTAGATATCCTTAAGATTTGCTAGGATTTGCTATTCCTGGATAGTGGTGTGGTGGCTAGGAAGTTATTTGTGATAAGGGTAACAGCAAAAGTTATCTTTTAGCTTAGTTTGTTAGCCTCGCTGGAAAAGGAGGTATATTATACAGGGGAATTCTTGTACTTTGACAAACTCAAAAAAAGAAAATATACGCATCATTTTTATATGCATAAGGAAAGTGCTAGAATCTTCACTCTGTTACCTTAAGATGATTGATAGCCAGCTGCGTACTATACTACTGTCGATTGTCTTTTACTTTTTCTGGATGCTTTACTCTATCACTTATGTATGTCGAGATACGTAAATCTTAAGAATTGCTTATCTCTCATTGAGATCGATCCTCGTTTATAAGATTTTCGCTTATCGTAAGAATACTCCGCGACGATTCTGCGAGGTACCAGTAGATTCCGTCAGCTCATTGGACTTTTCGGACATCTAAGACTGTAATAGTTACTCTAACTATTTACAATCTTCTTCATATTGGTCCCTTCGACTGGAGAGCTGAGGCAGTAGGATAATTGGACTTCTGTGGAATTGTCAGAACATACGTATCGATATCACTCAAAAAATTGGTACGGAAGAAGGGGAATTGGAAAAAACCCCTTTCAGCCATGATTTTGAGTGCAACCCTTATGTTAAAGCCTCTGGAGGCTTTCCTGGCTTTTGCGGCTTTTGTGGCTTTGGTCTCTATATATTTGTCCCTATTCTTTGTTGTTTACTTGTAGCACACCCAACTCAAAAATAAGGAAAAAGAGGGAGGTGTCAAAATAATTGGCCTCGTACTCGGAATTTTGTGCAGAATAGCTGCCCAAAAAAGCATAAGAATGGGGGAAAATTGAGTAGAAGAAAAAAAGAAAGAATCAATAGAAGACACACCTAAGTTTGATTGTACACATATCATACATTTTCATGGGTTGAATTCCCACAGTCAGAATTCTCAAGAGCAAGCATTTTACCCTCTATTTTATTATACGCATAGGAAGCCCTATGTGTGCGATACCATATCTTCCCCTACTAAAATCAAGAAAGCTATGGAATCAAAGTCGTAGGCTTAGAATGTTCCTTAGCAATCTACGTTAGCTACTGCTTTTTCGCTGTTTCCCCTTCCATTTCAGTTAGGATCTTCGTATTTTGATGGCACTAATGTTACTGATTTTTTGGTATAATAGAAGGGATTAACAATGGATTGGACTAACTCACAGCCTATCAAAAAAGTTCCTCTCTATTGTAAGAAGATGATTGGTAAGTATATTAAGACGCTAGATTCATATGTGGCTGGGGAAAGTTGAGACGATTTCGTGGTTGTATTTAAAGTGGAGTTTAAGGATGATGACAATGAACAAATTAGGAATACGGAAACATTCCTACAGTATCTCATCCAGAATATGAGAAAAGAAAAGGAACCTTTGGTGTCAGCTTATAGGACGTTCATTTTTGTATTCATGGAGAGATTGAATCTTCTAGTGAATAAGCTAGTAATTAATGAACATATATGAGTATTTATGTTTTTGCAGGCTTTTTCTGACAAAATAGGAGATAAGCTTTGCAACCAATGCAAGATTGACATTAATGATACTGATTCAACTGTGATTATCTAGCCGGAGCTAAAAAAGGAGGCATTGAATATATGTACGAAGGATACACAGA